>JAGDQP010044575.1:0-15860 GCA_022664845.1 Lepisma saccharinum
ATCTATATCACGTGATACGTTATCAATAGTTTATTTTGTATTGGAAGCTGCATCCACTACTGCTGCTAATACTACTGCTAATACTACTACTACTATTATTATTATTACTACTGCTGCTGCTACTACCATTGTGACTACTGCTATTACTACTACTAATAATAATAATGCTAAAACTACTATTATTATTACTACTACTACTACTACTAGTGCTAATGCTAGTACTATTACCACCACATGATGTATGGTCAGAACAACCACTGATAACAAATAGACAGACAGAATGGAGATATAGAAAGAAACCCTTGGGTAACCTTTCACACGATTTTCCCATTCGAGAAGGAAAAATAGAAACTGCAATGTTATGAAGACACATGTGTCATTTTCCATTGAATATTGAAACATTAAATTGAATTATCAGACTTGGTTGTTCTCAAGACGGTTAAGCCCTGCCCGGCCCGTTTACAGCCCGGCCCGTTTGTGACGGCCCGTTTACAGCCCGGCCCGTTTGTGCCCGGCTCGAGATTCGGGCCGGGCCGGGCCGGGTAGGGCCGGTCAAAGTATACAGATCCAGCCGGGCCGGGCCGGGCCGTCTTCGGGCCTGGGTTTGCAGGGCTCTGGTTATCGTGCTGGAATGTGGTCCCCGGCAGGGCGTGCACTAAAGGGACTACAATCGGGCCCAACAGAATGTCGATGTACCGTTGGCTGGTCACATGTCCGTCAATACGTAGGATACACGAACGGACTCGGAAGCCAATGGCACCCCACACCATAACACCCGGTGCCGGACCAACGTGGTGATGCAAAACGCAGGCGTCGCCCAGAATAATCCCACGGTACCACCAGATACGGATGCGGCCATCATGATGCTGCAGATAGAAGCGGGATTCGTCTGAAAAGAGGATGTACAGCCATTTAGCTCTCCATGCGCGACACCATTGTATTCGCTTATACTTATGCCGTGCAGTCAGCTGAAACCGCGGCAATGGTCACCATGTAAATAAGGCCAACTCTGCCAGACGATGTGGAACTGCTCGTGGGGATACTGGGCGCTGTGTAATATCCGCCAGAACCGTACGCACAAGCCGTCTGCCCTCACGGCTCCTGATATGGCGCGGTTATTGGGACCCGGTTTGTGGTTGCGTAGTGCCTTCGTAGAGCTATCAAGTCCATATGCGCTGTACTATGGACGCAGTCGGTCGAATATGAACACTAATGCCACCACACTCGCGATATTCGACAATTCTTCCGTGATCAAAAGTGGAAAGGTGCTGGCAGGGTTGCCGCGTTCGGCGACGAGGCATCTTTCAACCATTACACACACACTGACGTCACACCAACAGTCAGTCGTCTACCACTGCACTGTTGCTCTATGGCCTGCCTCCGATTGCTGTTCCTAGATGGCATACCCGGCGCCTCTGATGCGTCACGGAGCTATCGTGCTAATCGGTTATTTATCTTTTCATGCACTACATATTCTGTAAATTTTGCATTTAATCAAATGTCTCCTTCTTGTAGTTGCTTTTTTAATGGCGAACAGTGTTTATCTGCGAAACAGAGTGGTGTAAATTTTATTCCTTCAATACTGAATATTTACAATGTTTTATTAGTATATTTAGTCTAAATTTAATAATGGGTAAAATGATTAAGAAATTCAACAGCAGAACGTATTAGGCTTCTGTCTAATTTTATTACAATGTGACTAATACACACTGCAACGTCGTTATAAGGAAATGTAAAAGATTGATTTGATAACACTGTGCAACCAGAAAAACTGTTATGCTAGTTTGTTTGTGTGTCTTTAATGATTGGACAACCCTGAACACGAATCCGTTATTATTATTATTATTAAATATCGATATGTGCAATGTATATTTTATTGTTAGGCACAACTGACTTTCGTTAGCTTGAATATTGTTGCCCACGACAACGGAGATATCGTGAGTTCTTTCGCTACTACGAATTTTAGTCTTACCATATCTGTTGAAGAGTTAGACGCTACGCGAAAAGGTCATGTAGCGTGTGTATTTCGTGACTTACTTGTTCGGCCTGAGCCAAAGCTGCCTAAAGGCTTTAAATTAAATTCAAATTCGTGACTTATTGCTGGTTTGAATCAATATCAACTTCTCGACATTGTAAACAGTCTGCAGACTCATTGTGCTACGTGTGTAGCTGATATATAAGCCTTAAACAGGTAAAACATAAAATCGTATAAGGGGAAAAAATGTGTTACATAGGCAACATACTTTGGAGTACCAGTTGGTGACTATGACGGAGAGGAGGCTCCTTCCTTATCAGTCGTGTGGTACCTGTCGCTCTGCGCTAGAAGGCTGGCCCGGTACATGGATCGATCATTTGCAATTCCTGTTGTCTGGAGGGAACAGTCCAACCATCATGACGACAACTACTTTTCGGATGCAGACATTACTCACAATGGGATGCAGTAGGATGCTGTGCAACAGTCACAATGAATGTTGTGGAGCAAATATTGTAGAGCTATGATGCGATAGGCTGTAGGATGCTTTTGAATGTGAATTTCCTTCACTTCCATTTTGATGTCTTCAAACCGAAGTTATGAAGGCGACGACCATGGAGAAAGTTTCCATAAGGACATCGAAACAATCAAGAGATAATAATTAAGGTCGATAGGATTTGCCGGTGTGGGGTTTAGTGCATCGAATACTTCATCTCAAAAGCGGAAAAGATGTTCAACTGCTCAGTTTTATTATTTTCATAAGTAACTCTAATTTTGTATTGACATGAAACGCTTAGTGCTTTCAGCCAATAATCTTTACCTGGTAATATTTTTTTATCTTTGTATGCTTTCAAGTTGTATTTTAATTCAGGGCTGTGTGTACAATATATGTATATATAATAAACACGGATTTTGGAACTTATATTAATGTACAGCGTTTTTCTGTAGACTTGACAAATTCATTTGCTAAGTGAATCGGATACGCTACGGGAAAATCAATGACATATTCGTGATCAGCACACCTGAATTAGACAGAAAATGTAAAATATTAAGAAACTTCGCAGTTTGGCCAAATTTTCTGCACAGTGTAATTAAGTCAGAAATTTATACAGAACGTTCTTAGGTGACTTTATATGAAACAAGTGAAAGTTAAAATTGACTGTGCTATAATTACCTGGATTATCAATAACAAATAACCACTGGCGTGACAGGCCAATATTCCCTGAACCTGCTCCAATGCCATCTGTCCGCGTTTGGTGAAACAGCGTCCACCTGAGTGACGGCTGTGTGGTCAACACTGCGCGCACCTAATCACGAACACTCGTATTAGGGGCTTTGTAGATTGAGTGTGGCCGTGACTCCCCAGTTTGCCTCACGACGCTGGGTGGACGCCGAAAAGTGGGACTCAGCCGGTAATTGAACCCGGGCCCACGCAGGCATGAGTCCAACGCTCTAACCACTAGACTGTGGACCTCCTATCTGGATTATCAATACTAAGAAAATCAAAGAGATACTTGAGCTATTCAAAAATGCTTTTTAAGAACTTCGTTATAATCTTCCTGCATCTATTCCCCTTCCGTATCCCGACCTGAGCCTTAGATACCTAAAGGCCATAAATAAAATACAAATTCTTTGCTATAAATTCAAAAAGCAATATTATAGGTGCAGTTATGAATATGTGTGAAAATATTTTGGCCTTGTACCTTTCTACACGAGAAGTTATAAGATTTATAGACAATTTATTGTAGACCTTCTTATTATTACACTAAAAAAAAGTTGTTGTAAAATAAACGATATCATAGTAAAATTAACGATAGAATGTGGTTATTTTGGAACCAATAATCAGTATTGTTGCATTTACAAAGAGCATTGTTAAACGTGTAATGTTAATATAACAATACTTAGTGTCCGTTGTAGACCACGAACTAACAACGCTTTATTGTTAAACAATCGTCAATATTAAAAGATTTTCTTCGGGTTTTTCATCATGTATTTATTAATTTATTGTAATGTCTTACAGTTGTTTCATCGACTTATCCGTCGACATCCTCAGACCCGTTATGAATACATTTTAAAATTCGCTGTTGTTAATGTCCAAATTTGATTTAATTTGTAACTATATCTTTGTTGAAGTTCCATTTATTCATTGTTATTTCAGTGGATTCTTTTATAATCCGTTCTAAATAATCGTTGCCTTTGTGTAACACCTCCGTTCTACCATATCTATTACAATCTCTTGTTACAATGTAGCTTATGCTCTTTGGTGAAACAGTTGTAAGACGTAACAATAAATTAATAAATACGTAACGAAAAATTTGAAGGAAATAATATGGAAAATTGGTGTGAAAGCTTAAAATTCCAATCGTCAATATTGTTGAATTTGCAATTAATCAATCTGGAATGTAGTAGCTTCAACTATTAATATTGTTCGGTGTACAATAATGTGTGTAATATTTTGATAATAGTATATCAATATCAAAAATCCCGCTGAGAGACAGGTGCTCCAATCTAGGAATCCGGTCTTTCATCTAATGGAGCTACATAAGAACTTTTAGCTTCTGAGTAAGTAAAATGCTGCACTCGTTATATTTTTTATTAATTAGCCACAGTGAACGATTTCAGATGGACTGACCTGTAGTTTCTATAAGATCGCGAAAATCTTATCTTTGTCTTATCCGTAGTTTGCAACAGTGTGGTGTGTAGTTTAAGTATGTTGGATATCATCACTAGACAATGTATAATATCCAGTGACACGACGATCTGCAATTTGATTTTTTTTAGCTTTATACCTAGTTGGCAACACTGACAAATCGGTGACATCGTGTTTTCACTCCTGATGTCCACTATGTTGCTAGAAACAGTTTTTCAAAAACGGAATTTTCATTCAATGACTCGTTTCTGATTTATTGAAAATTATTCATTTCCTCCCATTACTAGGCGTCGATTTGGGACTCAAAGTTGGAAACGCTGTATCTCCAAAACTAAGCGAAATTTCACCCATGTTCAAAGGACCTTTTTCATTTGTTTTGATCGAAATCACCTCCCGAAAGTCCCGTCCTTTATTCTGAAATACTGTGGATATATCCTTTATTTAACTTCTGTAAATTTCAAGGTTTCGCCCCTTTCCCTAGCTCCGTCCCCCCCCCCCCCCTTTGTCCATCGCATCGTAAATTTTGGTATTCTCCATATCTCGTCATCCTGTATCAGATGCACAATGTTTGATTAGGATCTCAGCGAAAACTATCGTGACCTCCCTTGTCAGTATTTAGTTCTGCTTACAGATCTTTTCAAGACCAAGGTCATATTTTTAACATCGAATTGAGTGAACTCAATTCCTCTCTTTATCTCAACTAATAAATAATCTGCCACAGGAGTACTTGTAATTCCAAAATTGTGGTACCGGGTGTAATTGCAAAGAATGTTTCCTGAAATGAACATTATGTATTCCCTTATTGGTAAGGAAATACGAAGACTAATACGTTATCTCATTATCCAACCGAGTATAGATTTTTCGCGTTTTTCAGGGGGAGTGTTACGTTAATGGGCCCACCATACATGTTACTGGGCTCAGAGGTTAAGCTAGGTTAGTTTGCTTTAGAAAGATGTCTATTCAGATTGTAACGAAGAGTCAGACGATGGAGTTGGTTCTCGTTCCATTCCTTCAGATACTGAAATAAGTGAAGATGATTTGCAGGTAGGTAATATTCGTGCTGGTGGAATTGCTAAGAAAAAATATGTTTGCGTTTGCCAGTCCGGCGTCAGTCCGGCGTTTGCCAGTCCGGCGTCTCTAGAACTAATATGATCAAGGTGATATTTCTTGAGCCTTTTGGAGGATCTAATTCGAAATACACAACTGATAATAAAGAATGAGAGGTCTCTTTGAATGAAATTAAAGTCATTTTTCTGCAAATAAACTGATAAACTGAGAGTTAAATTTACGGTGATAATTTAGTTACCTTTTAGAATTTAGTTATTTTCTTTCCTTAAATAATACATGTAAAACTTTCTTTACATTGCTTTCGTGCTGAAGCCCAAATTCACTGAGAAATAGATTCAGCTTATTTTTCTTTGAAGAGAGGTGTTTCATTTCACTTTACCCAGTAAACTTTCACAAACCTGTATGTATATCAAATTACAGTGTTAAAGGAAGGCGGTTCCTTTTGCAATTGCTTTCTCAAACTTTCCTGTACATGTGTTTGTACTAAACAGAGTTAACATGTGAGGTCTTCACAAAAGTCACACGCGGAACCTTTTTAAAATTTCGTAGAGTAAAATATAAATATGCTTTTTCGAAAATATGTACATCATACGAAAGTTTGTAATCTTCTCTTTACTGTAAAACTTTTGATTGATTACAAAAGTGTAAATATTCAAAGTTTTGCTATTAACGAATGGTATCTGTGGTTTCAGTGCCCATGTGAGTCACACCCGGAACGCAGATTTTTCTTGATTTGTACGAAATTAAATCTGAGTTGAAAGCTGAGCTTTTGAAGATAGTAGAATACAAATATTCTGGCATTGTAATGACAACAGGAACTAGTGTCACACTACTACGCCCGGAACTCCTGTATTGGCCGATTAGCAACTTTACAAGCCAGCCGGGTGGCCATCGGCTCGAAGGTCCCGGTGGATTTTAACAGCTAAAGGCGAATCGTGACGGGCCGAAGTCCAAAGTTACTAGACTGGCCCATATAAAAAAGTAAAGTTTACCAAAGCAACTTGACAACTTCAAACTTTTCAGTGAACAGGTGCAACACATACCAATATAAAAATTGTTGATAAATAAACTTCCTTTATTTGCAAAAACACGTATCTGATAACTGCACAGTAACTAAGTTCCTTAACTTTTTTTCTTCCAATTTTGAAGTGATGCCAGCATTTTTCATCACTCGCAATCTACTATTCCACCGCAATATACAGCACAAAAGGCGAGGATTTTTGAGGGAAAGATTTGCATGCCGAGATTTTCTTTTTGTACTGTCAACTGTGTAGAAAGAAAAGAAAGAGCAAAACGGTCCGCAAGCGTTGCCAAGATTATATCAGCAATATTTGACTCGTTCAGTGAGAAGACCCTCTAATCTAGAGATGTACATACATACACCAACAGCAATGTTCTTCTCTGTATTCCACTTCGTCCTTCTTTTCTTCAATTTTTTTCTTCGATTTTCAGCTTCCATGGACATGACGTTGCGTATGGTAATGCGATGGAAGAATTATGTGGAAAAACCAACAACATCCACGAAGAAACCCTAGAACGAGACTTTACAACACAAAATAGAGTAATGTAGTTGAAATAACCCTCCGGTTTTATTTCTTTCAACCATAAGGAATACGATGAAAAGAAAAATAATTTCGAAATTTTTCGTGAACCTGAACTTAATATGTTTACTATATGTAAGTTGCCACGAAGAAAAAACGCAGTGCAGTGGTTATTTATATCCGTAAATAGTGGTTCTGGGTTCTCTATAGAAATTTGATAGGAAATTATTATTTTCATTAGTACTTATCAGTTAGCATATGTAACATAGGCCGTAAGAAAAAGGTCATATTATCTCTACAGAATTGAACATCGCATTCAGTGTTCACTGAAAAGAAACTGTGAAACTTCAGCATGGTGGATCATTCGTTTAGTATAAACATCAATAATAAAGGAATGCGAGCTGTTCATCCTGAAGGAACTTGCGTTAATGGAACTTTACTGAGAGTTAGTCATTGATAACTTTCAAATTAGTCAGAAGATAAAGAAACTATTTGTACTTTTCTGATGTAGTACAAATAATAAGCGTTGGTTGTGATTTAGTGCTTTCATTAAATGTATTACCACACTGCAAACAAATACCATTTGGTGTTTGGATAAGAACAATAAAATAATTGTATTTCAGTGTTTTCTTATTTCAATAGTATAGTGGCATCTAAAGCTTAATTCTAATAGATCAAGTCGGTTGATAAGCAAAGGAAAGCTGCAGGGTTGCAGTAAATTTGAACTAATTTCAAGGTACTATTCTTATATTCCTCTGATATAGGAATGAAGAAACTCTCAGTTAGAATGTCGACCTTTAAAGCAAGCGGAGGGCTTACGGGAAAAATATGTCGAACTTTAAAGCAAGTGGAGGGCTTACGAGAAAAAATATGCGGTCACTTTTCTTAAAATTTTCTGATCATATTTGAACTTCCAAACATAATGTCCTTTCCTATATCCTTTTTTGTCCCTATATTTAGTGACTTTGCACTGGATTTTTTTTTTCGGATTTGTTTTCTTCATATCGATTTATCCATCCAGATCTTACAACAAATACATGCAGTTATTTTACTGTATGTCCTTTTTTGAGTGTGGAGGGAGAAAAGTATATATATAAAAAAGAATTATAACTGTTACCTCACTTGAGCTATCATCATCGTCGACTTCCAGAAGCACACTCTGCCCTTTACTCAAACATTGGTGAGTAATAACGAGTGGAATCCATATATGGGCACAAGCTTGAATATTTCGAATTAGTAGCAGATTAATTCAAATCATTTCTGTAGTACCCAAGTCTCTATACAGTACCTTCCTAAGCTGTATTGTTCCAGGATGGGATATGAAGGGTGTCAAACACAGTGTTCTGTCAAATTATGGGTGTCATGTTATTCCCCTCTCTGGAAATCGCTAAAATCGATAACTGATATGTGCAAATACCAATTTTCGTGAAATGTTTCATTTTATGCTTCAGGTTTCTGGAGGTTGTGAGTATTGCCCCATTTGAACCCACACCAGAGCGCAAGTGTCTTCTATCATGCCTGTTAAAATGATTGCATACAGAATTTCCAGAATATGTACCGTGCTGAGGTGAATTCATTTTAATATTTTACATGATCTGTTTGTATCACATGGTAACTAAAATGGCAGGGTATTTTTTCCCCCTTCAGGCGCCGAGTAACTCTTTTAAACTGTCCAGTCGCGTAGCTCCAGCAATCTCAATTCGTATTCCCGCGACAGGAGAGGAAGCGAGATAGAATGAGGAATGAAACGAGAAGAGGCGGAATCTGACAGCGTAATGCGTACTTGCATATGCTTCGCTGTGAATGAAAGCACGTCTGATTTGAAAAACACGGCCAATCATAAGATCATAAAATGTGTAAAACCAAAGCATGTTTTAGCCTATATACCCCGCGCTCTTCCTCATGGGAATGTCAGTAACGGACGAAGCCTAACTAAGGCTGCATGGATATTCCACGTAAGAGGGAAAACAAATAATTTCATTTAATTGCCAAGGTGTAATGTTTTGTCGCCAACAGATGCCAATGTATTGTGTCTCACGCAATGTGGTGTTTCATAACATTCAAGCCAGAAAGGACACAAGTCTTTCCTTTCAAACTTTGAGGAAGCATTTACGAATTAAACACAAATTTTATCATTGAGGCGCGCTTGTAGAAAATACCAAGAGTTGATAAAATTGCAGAGGGGTATGTTTCTGTAGGAAACCCATTTATGGACCGATTAGACAGTTTTAAGTGCCACTAGAGCCTGGTTGGAAAAAGAAAGTTCTTAAAGTTTTGCAGAGGTGTTAGTTGTGTAATCGGAAAATGCAACGTTTTCGATATCATAATGCACACTGGCAACATTGTTGTAATTTAGTGGAAACTCGATTTGATTTATACAGGAAACATGATTGTTGTCTAACCTTCCAATGACGTAAGAAGTTTGAAGATTCCACCCACTTTATCAAAGATGTAATAGAAGAGAAACATTGATAACACAATAAAACATATTGTTGATCGGAAAATTATACATAGGAATCACATTATATATTATACATAGAAACCACTTCCTTCTTCCATTTGAATTTCAAATTTATTCCAAGCCTTCAGTCAGCTTTGGCTCAGGAATGGTGATGGAATTATTGGTGGCATAAAGAAACTGGGAGGAAATGAGAGAACTCCGAAAAAATCCACGCACATGGAGTTTGTCTAGCACATAGTCCACATGGTACGACCCGGGATCGAACTGGGGAGTCTACGCACCAGATGCGCTTTACCACTGAGACACCGCGTCGCTTGCTTCTTCCATGGGCAGAGTATATGCTTATCCACCAATCAGTTACAGATATTTATGTAACAAAGACATGTACTGATTTTCAGCTTCAACGTACTGTTTTTGCGACTTCTACTGTCCCTGTCTACTTGATCAACAACGATGCATGTTCTATGCTCTTTCCCACCGAATTCGCTTTTGGTGCAACAAAAACATATTGAAGGGTTCTTTGTTGTGACTTGTCGCCGCCCGTAATGAAAATACTGGTCCCTCTTATTTGAGCTTATTATCGTGAAGCCTATGGCTGTCATGCGTCTTGACGGATGATGTTCCTCGGCGAGCATGAAGTAGGGGAAAAGAGGCAGAAAGAATAAGCTCGGGCTTGTGTACATCATCTTGTCATTCACGTGGTGTGACTGAGGAGGACGTGAAAAAACCTAAGTCAGAATGGCCTGCCTGAGCAGGGTTTGAACTGCTCCTCGACTTCCCATTGCTGTTTGGCATCCCAATGCTTTAACTACCAGATTACGGCGACTCAATGGTCCCTCTCTATGTGCTTGATGATACACGAATTTGGCTCAAAATCAATAGATCTCATTTATTACATAAGGTACTTGCACAGTAAATCCTACGAACACTGAACAAACTTTCTCGAGTTACCATGGTGACGAATGGACATACAGAAAGACGCCCAGAAAAAAACAAACAAAGAATTCGTAGCTGAACATTGAAAAATTTAATGCATCCCTGGAAATAGCTAGAAAAAGTGTAAATATCTAACATTTAGTGCACGTTCAGTAGTTCTCACAGACAAGAAGAGTGATCCTTACGGAAATCTTGTCATAGAAAATACATCCGAAATCGTAAGCCAAAAGTACTGCACATTGCAAGTGAATAAATTTCTCAAATTGTAATTTACTTCTGTGCTCAAATATTAATTTTGCGTCTCAACTGTTGTGCAATACGGTAACTTATTTTCAGACTATACCACACCTCAGTTTCATTTTATTAGTAAATTGTTTGAAGAAAAATATTTCCTGGAGTTCTGTATACAGAGTGTTTGATTAATGCGTACAAAAAAAAATCTAAGTATAGGTACCTGAAGGATTCCCCAAAGGAAACAAAGGATTCCCAAAAATTCTTCCAAGTAAAGTTGGGTCAAAAACAGCATAAATGAGACGACTTCTAGACAGGTAACAATAATTCGTTTACCGCATCTCGATGTTTCAAGTAGATTCCGTATGCGGAGCGATGTTTAATAATCGTGCGGGATTACACTAACTCTCAGGAGTAGGAGTAACAATAATTCAATGAGCAGTTAGATTATTTGTCACAAAAGAGACAGTGTGTCATTTCTCAGTAGAATGGCGGTGCCGGTGATTATATGAATAACAAATGCAGCCTAAGACAAAAGGTGACACCGTTGGTCGGGTGGGCAATGTGCGGGTCACGATGCTTCGACGAAGAATCCCAGTTGTGCCATGGAACAGTTTATTAAACCAAAAATCGTTCATATTATTATTGACTAAAATGAACTAGAAATGAAAAATTGAGGGGTGATTTCACAAAACGTAATGTATCAACCGAAAGAGTATGAAATTGAAAAGAACAAGAAATGATCATCTGTATTTCAAATCCAGTTGACAGAACGTAGATATCTTGAAAGACCTCTTGTAACCCAACAGATCAATATTTAAAGACTATGTTTGATAGAAAATTTGATTGTGATGTTAAAAATTTGTATAACGATTTTGATGTATTACCAATCAATAGATTATATGTCAAAATTTATTGATGTATATTAAAACAAAATAAACAAAATTGAACAAGTTATGTCATGAGTGTTTCAAATGAGAACATAGAAACCATCAGAACTAACAAAACATCAACACACCAGCAAACATACTATCTTGTACCAAAAATTTACAATAAAACATCTATATACATAAAAAAAGAAACACACGAAGAGGCTGTTTTTTTAAATGTGTTGATTAGAACGTCTAAATGACAATGATGAAGAAGCAATCTTATGTAAATAATTTGTTAAGAGTAACCAGACAACGGCAAACTAATGAAGAATCAGACTCACATACAAGATGAGGCTTCTATGAGTCGAAATGTTACGTAAACTTGTCATGTACAAAGTTAAATAAATTTCAATTTCAGTAAGTTTTCTTTGTCTTTTGAAATCAGAACTGCTTTAATTCCTGTTAAAAATAATAAAGTAGTCTTCTATCATTACTTACGTCACTAGATTAAAATTTACTGACACGCATTTATTCTATCTGCCACGAGGACATATTTTTGTAATGATTCATTGGAAGTTAATTTTCAACTCTCAAAAAACACTTGTTTATATCTAGAAATGCCGTTAATAGTTAAACATGTTACAGAAACAGACTGAACGTTAATCCCATAAAAATATGAATAGCACTTAACATTTACATCGAGAAGATAATTTCTGTAAAGTAGATAGTGAATAGTCTTAAGGGGAACAACTGAAAACAATGTAGGCCGTAAAGCTGTAGCTCAGTCCCTAGAGAGTTGGCTTCACATTCGGGTGGCTCTGGGTTCAATACAAGCATCCGATCATACTAACAGTTTTTTCAGAGGTTCTGGTCATGCCAGGCAACTAGCGGAATTGTACCTTGAATTTAGGCTCTGGCTGACTCTCGCCCGCATCATATCCTGTACCCTAAACCGATCTGTGCCATGGATGCCTAAAGACCATAAATAAAATTCAAATTCGAAACTATGTATATCTGCGTCCAATCACAAGTCAGGTATTGTGCCTGTGCTTATAGAAGTTACTACGATCTACTAGTCAAGTAACGAATGAAGCACAGTAAACTATATTGACTATCATTTCATTTAATCAAGCCTAGAACATCCTTTGGATGTTGTAAACCACGATTATGCATAATTGAGAAACTTGACAAGTAAAAACAGATGTTTTCAAAATATATTCTATCAAAAATCCATCCCAAATTATCGCTTCATATTTCTTTAGAGGCTGATGATAAATGCACCGAAGAATTACGCACACTTTATCATTTTAAGAGTGAAGATTTTCACGGTAAGTTGCAAACACTACCAAACAAGCTGGACACGCTCACTCTCTGGGTCGTTGCCAGAGTTTTCCTTTCCATCATGCGATATTTTCTGTCGGGTCAGGTGCACCAAGTAAATCCTCCCAAACTGCTTTGGCTGGTGGCCGACACATTAACAAGATCACCAGGAAGTAAAAGAGAAAGGCATTTTCTTCGTGCTTTCTAAGAAGTTGATGTTTCTGTGCTTTTTCCTGCCGCCTTTCCTTCCTTCCTCGTATTTAGGTAGAAGCAACCGAGTCCAAATATTGCGGACCACAAATCTCTGTCTTTAAAATTTCCAACTTTTCCTCCTTTTCTTGCGATTGTGGGAGTATCTGCGACGCCGTACATACAAATTCATCCTCTTCTCTCCAGTGTAAAAGAAAAGAAAAAGAAGCTTTTCTTTTTAACAATATGGCCCACAGTTACACAATGGCTTTCACTCCTTCTTCCCCCAAGATTTTTCACAATAATTTATGGGTTGGAAAGAAAAGTTTCTCCAAAAATGACGTATCTTACCTTATTTCAAACTTGTTCCGTAACAAAAACTTTGTGTGGTATTTCAATTTCAGAAGAGACAAAAGAACAACAGAAGTTTCAAGAATTTTGATACAGGCCAAAAGGATCAAATAAAGTACATGATCACTACCACTACACAAATGAATATTTCCTCTTTGGTATTATTGTTATTCTTGTAAGAAAATAAAACATTTTATATGATGCAAAAAGTAACTACTAGGAAATAGTCGATCACGTAACACAAAATTAAAAACACAACGTTGGAAAACTGTTTTCGTTCAATGGTACACGAAAAATAATAATAATAATAATAAAATATAATGTTATCTGAATGACTACAGACGTTTAGTTGAAGTTGAAGACACAAGCAATTTTCTAGTGGAAGTGATGATTTAGTTTAAACTGTTGAAAATGTACCTCCAACAGGACGACTTATAGCAAATACGTAAGTTTCTCTGGGTTGTAAGATTTTTATTTCGTAACATACACATGAAAACTAAATCAAGCTAGATAAGTGCATCCGTCACTAATTCTCATAAGCACCACCAACTTTCAGGCATTTCTCCCAAAGCTGCATCAAATTATTGAAACCCTCTGCGAAAATTTCCGGGCCCAGTCCTTTGAACAGTTCTTTGTGCAGGGGTTTTATCCTCTGTCACAATGTGTATGATGAAGGCTTGCCGGTCGTTCTGGTATCGCATTAGACCATCAAGGCTGCAGCCCATTCTCGTCTGACGATGTTCCGGAGTAAGATGGCAAGGAAGCCAACATGCACACACTTTGCGGTATCCCAAGTTCTCAATGATGATTGTGTGAACCGCTCCAATCGAAATTTGCAGAGTTTGCGGCACCTCCTCAACCTTGATTTTTCTGTTCCCCTGGGCCGGCCGGGTGGTCGAGCGGTCTGCGGCGGTAGGCCATCGGCTCGAATGTCCCGGGTTCGAGTCCCGGAAGGGGCATGGGTGTGGATTTTAACAGCTAAAGGCGAATCGTGACGGGCCAAGTCCAAAGTTACTAGACTGGCCCATATAAAAAGGTACTGATGATGTACTCTAAGAACCGATGTTGATAGATTTTTACCATACTTTGATCTCATTTTCTGTACTATATTTTTTGTAAAAATTGAAATGATCGAAATAGCCCCGGTCTACCCTAATATTTAAGAACTATCTCGAAGTCGGTAGGTTAGCGGTCGTAATTTTAAATCAATTTTCAATATAATTCTCACAAATATCGTTAAAATTTGTAGCTCCGCGCTGACCGCTCAGAAAGTGGAATCGCGATGGTCGACTGAAGTCGTCGCGAGGGTGAACGGAAAATATAGCGTATGTGATAGTGACTTATTACGTGTGGATTCTGCCCCCAGTGCCTGGCTGCCAACCCAAGGGATAGGACGGCATTCGGTTTCCGAGGCGCTGGATTGGCGGGATAACTAAACGACTGCGAGTGATAGTGTAAAGTGTTGTAGTGCAGTGTGGAATTATGGAGGAGCGGAAGAAGAGGAGAAAATCCTACGAGTGGCCCCGATCTGCAGATCTGAAGGACTTGTCCAGCCGCCGGGAATGGAACTTCTGAATCAACTCCTCCTGCTTGAGTGAATGTGAGATGTGAGTGAGAGTAAGAATGGGTTAAGTAGAGATAGGTTCGGTGATGGTTAGGTGTAGGGTAGATGTAGGTATGGGATAGTTAAAAAGGAAGGGATAATCAAATGGAACTTAAGTCAGGGAAATTGTGAACTTTGATTAGTTTGATTTTGTGAATGAAGCAAATAATAATACCACTGTAGTAGACCTTAAAAACCTGTAAATTTAGTAAGAGAATAGATAGCTAAAATATTATAAAAACCTTTGAAATATCACGTAACGAAATAGGAAATAAAACAAAATATAAAATTAAGTTTAATAAACTTAACTTAAAGACATAGACTAAAATGACATACCATTAAAATAATAAACTTAATATTTAGAATTTCAAAATAGAGTGTGATATGTGAGTGATGAACAATGTAAGAAAACAGATGTGTACAAGTGGGAAGGAAACAAATATAAATAGAGATATAAACACATATAAAGTAACATAAATAAAGCAACAACCAAAAACAAATAAAACTATTATCAATAAGTGTATAAATAACTATGTATTTGTTTTTTCAGCTCAAGTTTGTAATAAATTTGATTGAAAACAAAAAAAGAAAAAAAATCCCCCAAACCGCGGAAATAGGGCCCAGGTTTGTATCCGGGAACTGGGCCACAGAAAAAAAAATCCCCAA
>JAGDQP010044576.1:0-15859 GCA_022664845.1 Lepisma saccharinum
GTCGATGTTCCTCGAGTTCATCTTGTATCTTCTGTTGTTGTTCTGTCACCAATTGGAATTGTTCGTTGACTGCATTGCGTATCTCCTGAGGTTGTGCACGCATTTCTTCTCTCAATTCCTTGACATCTTGTTGGAGCTCCTGTCTCTGGGCCTCAATTTCTTCTCGTATTTTCTGTTGATGTTTAAGGATCTCTTCCCGCAATTTCTGCTGCTGTTCGTTCATCTCCTGAAATTGTTCATTGATTTCATTACGTATCTTCAGCGGCTGTTCCTTTAGTTCATCTCTCAGCTTACGGATGTCTTCATGTGTTTCCTTCCTTTGTTCCTGGATCTCTTGTCGCTGTCCCTGAATCTCTTGACGTTGTTCCTGGATCTCTTGACGTTGTTCCTGGATCTCTTGACGTTGTTCCTGGATCTCTTGTCGCTGTCCCTGAATCTCTTGACGTTGCTCTTTCATTTGTTCTAACATCTGTAGTAATAACGATCCAAAACTCTCTTCTTTTTGTTCCTTAGGTTCGGGTGATTGTGCTTCTGTACACTGAGAACAGATCCACGACTTGGTCAGCGTAACGCCTGGGTCAGACTGCTCCTTTTTGACGCAAGAACTATCGCCCCTGCCAACGCATTCAACATGATAAGTCTTACGACACCGGAAACATGTAATAGTGCCACTGTCCGGTCGATTCTGTCCGCAACATAAAAACTTAATTGCCTCACGTTCATCAATACCGGTAATACCAGTAGATTCAACGAGTTGCGTTTCACTTTTTATTGGCTTCATGGTGTGGTCCTCCATAGTTCGTTCGCAGCAACCGTTAGTGCCTACGAGTTCTACTACAATGGTGAAAGTATTATGTCCAAGATGAACACACGAAAAAGTATGCTGGTCAAATTCGTAACACGTTAATCCTCTTCTTCGTCCCGGGTTTCGGCACCAAATTAATATGACGGTTCTTGGTAAGTGAAGAATTCATTCCTCCCGGAGTACCAATCCGTACAATAATTTGCCGGGCAGTAATTAAACGTGTACGTCCCACTTCTCTTGAAAAGAGCGCCGCGGGATGATATAGCTTCCGTGATAACGAGCGAGGACAAAGGCAACCCTACTGCTCACCCTTGGGGTCCTGTATAATACTTCCAAACCAGTAAGCCAGTGAATTCCGGAGACAAAGGTTGGTGGAACGGTAATACCGATAATAGGTCCTCTGAGCCCCGAAATACTGTAAAAACGCACAAAAATCAACAAATAGATGAATGTGTGCAAATGGCGGGAAACGGTCGCAAAGTGCGTGACGAAGGTTGAAACGCTTGAAAGTGGGTGAAAAACACTGTATTTAGGCGGAAAACCACGTTTTTAAGATTTGGAGCCCCGACTCCTAAAATCCACCCCACTTCTACTGACTCCGACCAAAATATTGAAAAATGTCACTTTTGGTGAAACTTCACGAAATACCTTAGTAGAAATGTTTTCTTCAGTATTCCAATAAATACTAACACTTTCTACACTTTTTAGAGTACTTTATTACTATTTTCAGAAATCGAACTTTTTCCGGTATTTTGGTATGCCGTCGGTACAAAAGGTAAAACATACATAAAAATGCCAATAAGTTGATATGTTACTACAAAGCAATGAATATATTTAATATTTGACCTGATTACAGAGCACACACGCGATTATTCTTTTGTGTGTGCGTTTACTTCTGTAGGCATGTGATAATTTTACCAAAAATTGAGTGCGTTTGAATGTGTCCAAACAAGAGTAACATACACAATGATGCACTCTACTAATAACGAAACGATCAAAATGCTTTTGACATCAATTATAAGAAATTATCGTTAATGAAAATGTTTATCGGCCGGGTACCCGTAAAGCGTTGAGCCCAACGTTACACAATTTTTACTTAATTCTGCAACTATATTTTCCTTACGCTCTTACGACGTTTACGTACACCTGTGCTCCATGAACATTCGAGTCCGATGAAGTATATTTTATACTTAACATGCACAACAATATTTATTTTCATTAACAAGTAACAAGGTTGTACTTCACATTAGTTGACGGAGTACAATTAAATTTCTCGACATTCGGCTTTAATCTCTGAACGTGCTTTGTTGACCTTACCCGATAGGCACTGATCAAGAATTGTTATATTATATTTCAAATGTCGCTTTAACAGACGTCCTGACAGTTTGAAGAAATTGTAAGCGACTTGTATCACAATCTTTTTAATAGTATTATCTTTACTTTTACGAGTTAGGTTTTCTTTAATATTACTTCAGTTCAATGTACTTGTAGCGCGCGAGTAATTCTATTGTATCACAGTATTACATAATTTACGCTATTAGTATCTTTTTTATAATACAGGAGTTTTGAACTGACTACTTAGGTTCCGTACAAAACTTTTTTTTTTTTACAATTCTTGTATTTGCATTGATTTTTTATTTATTTGCTTTCGAGTCCCATGAATGCTAGCAAGTTACGACTTACTTTATTTCATACTCTAAGGATGCATTCGAGTTTGTAATGATGAATAATGTTGTCTAGATTTGCTCCACTATTTTATAATTCAACACCATAACACAAGTAAAACGTACTACTACTACGACTCAAAACTAAATATACCAAAAGAATAATAGGATCCTTTATTTAGTGGAATTGTATTTCTTTAGTTATTGCCCACAGAAAAACTATCTAAACGAAGGCAAGGTGGAAACGCGTATCGGATAATCGACAACGACGTTAACAATAGCGTCCGAGCATCAACAACCCGCGTTTAATCACGTGACTTCTTTTTTTGTTTTCAAGAGCACTGTTGACGATATGTAACTGATGCAACGATGCTACACATAATCCGATGTCATTTCACTCGACACAAGAAAATATAGCATCCCTTCTGAAGCTTGCAAATAGTCACTGCAAATATGTAATTAGATTTCAACAGGTTGTCTATAATTAAGAGAAACGAAAAGGGTTACCTTCAGTGCGGCGTACGAGTCGTGCAGCAAAACGAGATATACATTACTTGTTCCTTTGAAGTAATTATTCCAGCTTTTCGTCCTGTTTTTGTGTTCCGTTAAATCCTTAGAACTTACTGATCCTCTTGCACTATAAGTTTTGTATATATAAGTAATTACACTTGTACAATGAGAGTTTTTTGTCACTGGCGCACGCTTAATGTTCCATCTCCGGTGCAGCGTGCGATGTCTTCTGCTGTATCGGACGATGCAATGTTACCAGCTCGCTCGGGCAGAATTGTCCAGCACAGACACAAACATACGCCGGGCGTTGACTCAAGCGTCTCTTCATGCATGCGACGATATCAATGCGTGTCGGAATATAAAAATTACTTTAAGAATATCCAACTGCACTAAATGTTGTTATAATCATGTGAGGGCGAATTACCTGTCCGTCACATAGTTACCGTTCAGGAATGGAAATACGAAAATATTAGAGAGCTATTCGGCGGGAATTAAAATTTCGTTCTCTGTATATGCATTAACGTAGATACAACCTTACTTCGCGGATTAGGTTTTAACGGTAATCATCAAAAAGTATTTTAACATATTCTTCAATCTTAATACATGCTTAGGCATGGATGGGTATTTGGTGATTAGTGTTTTGAATGAAAGCAAACAAAATCGATTCAAGCAGAAGATAAAGCCCTAGCATTAATGACTATCGATTTAATTTACTTAACACCACATTTCTTTTAATTTTGTTGGATGAGAATGAGGTCGAGTTTAATCAATGAGGAACACTTGAAACGCAAGCGTATTTTGCTGTCGCGTGAAGCGTAATTGTCTTATTAAAGTTCTTGAATAAAGAAACATTTCACGAATAATTAATTCAGCGTAGTGTTTGACAGATGCGTTATATGTCAGTAACTTTCTTCCCTTGTTTCATATACACAAGACGGCTTGGTCACTTTTCTTGTATTTCGGACTAATTTATAAATAACAATGTTTAAAAGTTACAGACTCGAAGGTACATTGAAGAAATGGAGAATCCAAGGAAAGAACACTACACAAAGAAGGTGTTGCATCAGCTTTCCACAAGAAATTAACATACAAACAATGGAAGATAAGAATATCCACAGTGCCGTTAGAAGTAGAGCATTCCAGATGAGGAAAACTGTTTATCAAACTAACTTCACTAAACAGCTTTTATGCCGAAACACTTCGAGATTTGGAAAGGTTTCCTATCTTCGGCTTATCACTCTGCTTGCGTGTTTCATTACAGTTACCTTTCAGGTAAATTCAGATTTCTCTCTTTTTCTTTTAAATTGTAAGGCGAACTTAACTTTAAACAAAGGAACCCAGGTCTAAGTCCTATATGATCTATCCAGCCAAGGAAGTTGGCTTTTCTCATTTCGCTTAATTCCTAACATCATTTTATAGTATTTACTTACTTCATTATTTTGTATTATCACCAATGAAAGTTACTTGTCTTCCAGAATTTTGCACGATTTCCATTGAATTACAAAACTTAAACAAGTCAAAATATGTCTACAAATAATGTGAACTATTTATTTTTAAGTTATAGAGAAGTAAAGAAGTAGTTAACGTTTTATTAAAATATTCTGATTAATTTGTTTGAATGGGATGGAAGGTCGGTTGTGGCAGAAGCCTGTAACATATGTTAGAGGAGATGACGTATATCAGTGAACACTCTTCAGGAGCAACGATGGAGAAGATAGCTGTAGGATTTTAATTTAGGTACCACTCCGGTATTCATCTAAGAGAGATTAGGGAGACTCTGGCAAGCCTTACAGTGAAGGTGCTTGGCAGGAGGATTTAAACCCCCAATACTGTTCCTTAGTGCACAACGCAAACCAACAACACTGGCTTTTTCGCTTATTTAGTTATTAGATATTTGGTATCCCTCTGTATTTTAATAGAACAATGGCCAGGGATTAAAATGAGCTTATTAATATAAAGGTTTATTTGGAATTTAGATGGCAGTCTCATGTGCGAACGTTTCATTCTTAACACTGGATCACGCGCGTGGCGTTTGACATACGCTACAAGTTCTTTTTTATCTCTCTCGTTGTTAACGCTAACAGCTTTGACCGTTCCTGCCATCTACCTTCTGATTAGAGTATTAACAACAACTTCTCAAAGTGTCGCGCTCGCTGGTGACACTGGTCAGTTTTTGTTGAAAGTTACATGGAATGTTGCGCGCATCTGGCGACTAGCAGACGCCACGCAACCTTGTCTGACACTTTTTTTATGGTAAAAAATTTTGTTTTCTGATATATAACTCAGATGGATAAAAGAAAGTTCAATCTTTTAAAACCTAGAGGTGCTGAAGTAGTGCGCAATTTATTGGAACAAGACAGCGACGAAGATTACGCAGCCGAAAACGACGATAGTTTTGGGCCTCATAGCGACGAAGATGATCAAGGTCACGTCGATGTAAATGAACCCAGTGATACTGATACTGAAGGAGAAGCTGATTCATTGGATGATTCTGAAGACGATGGCTGTAGGTATTTTGTGGGGGCGATAAAGTTACGAAGTGGTCAGCGGTTCCTGGACCTAAAATGTGCGAACAAGAAAAAAATATTGTTACACATTTACCTGGTGTAACGTTAGCTGCAAAGGAGGCAAAACATGTTTGAAATCTTAGGAACTGTTTACTAACTCTGATATTTTGGACCAGATCGTATCTCATACAAATCAAAATATTAGAAGCGTGACTCCAAACTATTCTAGAGTTCGAGATGCTAAATGCATAGACAAGGAAGAGATAAAAGCACTTTTCGGTATTTTCTATATATGTGCAGCACGAAAAGACAATCATTCGAATACGATAGATATATGGTGTACAGATGGGACTGGTACAGAATTATGCAGAACAGCCATGTCAGAAATATGCTTCTTGTTTTTACTGTATTGCCTACATTTTGATGATAGAGATACCAGAATAGAAAGTCAGAATGTTAACAACTTGGCACCAAATAGAGAAAATTTTACATTTTGTGAGAACTGTAAACAATATTATTTTCTAGGAGAGTATTGTACAATAAATGCAGATTTAGATAATATATACCCAGCAAACCGAACAAATATGGAACGTATACAAAATGCGACAAATCGTATAAACTCTAAAACGTCAAAGCGTATAACCGTCAGAAAGTATGACTTGAAGAAACGTCAGAACGTATTCAAAATACGACAAATCGTATAAACACTGAAACGTATAATGGTCAGAACGTATAGCTCGAAGAAACAACAAAACGTATACAAAATGCGACAGAACGTATAATCGAAAAAAACGTCAGAACGTATAATCATGGAACAACTAGTAAAGGAAGAGTAGGTGGCAACGATGATTGAATGGTGTGCATTCTATCTGCACCACATTGTTGCCAGCTTCAACCTTGGTATAGTTCTAAATGCATTTCAACGTATTACTGTCAGATCGTATAATAGTCCGAACAATCAAAGCAAAGACGTTAGAACGTATAAACCTAAACGCTAGCATATAATTCGACAAAAGCCAACAATACGCGTACTTTATGTCTGCATTTTAAAAAAATATCCTTATCACTGACATTATGAAAACGTCATGAGCTCATGGTAATCGTAACCGGGATGACAATTCATGCTAGATATTTCATATCTTCTTCTTATAATAAATTCTAGATATAATAATACTAGCAAAAGTACCCGCCCGTTGGTGTGGGGTGAAGAAAATGTATTAGCAACAGTCATTGGGCAATTCACCACTACTCGCTTCCACGTGGCAGGCTCTGGCAGATGGCAGATCGACTGATGCCTTCCGCCGATTGTTCCACGATTATCTCGGAAACGGTTCATCATAGGAAGAATGTCGAAGCAAATAGACAAAACAGGAGAATTTCCTATAAGATTGATACTTTGGCTTTTCTTGGAATCTTTTCATACTCGAAAAACTGTTAATAAATACTGGGAGAATATAATTATACGCCCAAATGAACCATTTTCGCCAGATATACCTCATTTCTACTATGATTAGTTAATTATCTCTTGTTTATTTTATAATACATTAAATGTAATATAGATAAGCTCATTAGCGTAGCTTGAACTCCACCCTGACCAGTGTCGATTTCAGAGAGGGAGCAGGGGCGCGTGCCCCTACCCATTAAAGAGAACATTATTTTCTAGCAGCATTATTTAAAAAATAATAATTTGAGAAAAAGTTTTGATTTTTTTTCGGATCAACCTAATGTATTTATAGATATCAATTTTGCGGGATGCCAGTGTTATATTTCATGATCAAACTGAGCAATATAAGGGAAAATATGATAAATTTATTCCCAATAATTCACTTAGCGAGAACATAGAGGAAATGTTCCTGGGCCCTATTTAATGAACGGTCTTCACTTTGCACTTTTCAATTTGCACAAATTTAATAAAAGCTAGGAACTCAAACTTTTAAAAGTGAAGTTCGGAAAATATTTTCATATCATACACTTTTGAAAAACTTTTAGAAAAATTCATGAAACACGTTTATACTCAACTCTTAAATTTCTGCAAACCGAAAAGTGCAGAGTGAAGACCGTTCATGAAATAGGATCGCTTTCACCTTCGCCCTCTCATGTATGACGTTCATGTCATAACGATTTTCTATGTTGTGGCTTATATCATGGACTTCAATCACTTATTTGTAATCAGTATCTCCTCAACATCTCGAATTAACAACGGACACTAGCGAGAAGTGTGCGCCGAAAGCAGAAATTTTTATACCAACTTCAAAGAGATCGAAATTGTCAACATTGATAACCCGATCACATTACATTTTAACTTATAATATATATACCCAATTAATACAGCTCAAATTCACCAAACTGCATTTCACATGTATGCATATTTTTGCTTTATTTGAAAATATTCCTCCTATTTACCATTTTAAAATGATATTTGTTCCCAAATTGAAATTCCTGGATCCCGAAATAGTTCTAAATTCGAAAGATGACAAGGTTATCTTTCATTCTTGTTTTGCTATTAGGAACTCATCTGCGAAGTTTGGTTCTTAAATTCCGCTCCTGGGTTCTAACCAAACAAAAGTTTGAATCCCTGTCTCTCAAAAGTGAAACGGAATTCTAAAAATGATAAGAGACACATTATTTCTTGCTATGGTGTCAGAAATTAATGTGCGGAGTTCTTCTGTTAACTTCTAGCTCTGTGTTCGAAGAGACAACAAAATCAAAATGTTAATTTTTCAAAACAAAAAGAAAACTTCAATTTGTCAGTTACTTCTGGAATTCAGCAGCGTATGTTTACG
The DNA here is from genome assembly GCA_022664845.1 of Lepisma saccharinum. Classification (NCBI taxonomy): domain Eukaryota; kingdom Metazoa; phylum Arthropoda; class Insecta; order Zygentoma; family Lepismatidae; genus Lepisma; species Lepisma saccharinum. Next base: position 8,270 of record JAGDQP010044576.1, read on the forward strand.
TATTTGGTGTTAGGATATCTTTGATATTAGCCTAAAATTTTCTGCCTTCGGCACACACTTCTCGATAGTGTCTCTTGTAAGCCCACAGACAAGAAAATTTCCACACCGTCTTGTATCTAGTCATAGTAAAAGAAGAATATGCTTGCTTGAGGGAGCAGAGCCAACGACGGGTTCTTTTTACTGTGGTATCCACTGCAAACCTAATCAACTTACACTAGCATTCTACAATTCGCAAATTCAATCTTCGGGCCCGTATTTAACGATCTCATCAACAAGTCCTCCCTGACGATAAAAGGGCTGAAACTAAAACATTATGTTTGGATTTATCGCAATAGGGGCTAATGTGTATTTTTTATTTCTTTTTTTACATTTTCCGGTTACCTTTATTATTATTTTCTAATAACGTATTATCCGATTGGTACTTCAACTTAGGCCCTTTCCGACTCCTTGACACATCATGTTCTATACCCTATCTCAAATGGAGTCATATATGCCTAAAAGCAATACATCAATTCAATAACTAAAACAACTCTTTCCTGTGAGGCGGCTACTGTAATTTGATCCTACCTTACCCAGTAGTAATTACTTAAATTTCCTTGAACTAATTTGAAATAGTTCTAATCGAAATTTAGCACACTTGTAGATTTCCCGCTGCATATTCAACCAGAAACGTATTTAGGAGAGGTGTCTGACCACTGAAATTCAGAGTTCTTTCGTATAATTTTAGAAGCCATCTACATATCATACGCAAACACATATTGGATCCTCCCCAGAAATCTGTGAATGTCTCTAAAAACACTCAAAAACAATTCTAAATACGTGCCTATTTGAAACCCATGAGATATGTGTTTCAAGAGCCTTCTTTCGTAAAACGATAGACTGAAGAAAGCTAAACAGCAGCTCGTGATAGGGAAAAAGCAAATAATTACATTTAAGATACCTGATGGGACCCTAACACGAAATAAGAAATAAATTATAATAATTTTTGAAAATTTCAACAAAGAATTGTACTACAACGAAGAAAAACTAGGAAATGAAAAGTTCAGAAGAAAATGATGTAGAAGTCCCAGACGTAATGAAGGAAGACGTGGATAAAGTACTTCGTAGGATGAAGAACTGAAAATAGCCAGGAGAAGATGGACTCACAGCAGAGATGTTTAAATGGGGAGGTGAAAAGATGAAATACAAACGTGCTCAATTATTCTCAATTTGTCTGAGGAAGAGAGAAATACCGTTAAGTTGGAATAATGCTATTATTATTTTGTTGTGCAAGAAAGGGGACAGAGAACGCGTCGAAAACTTCAGACCAATTAGTTTACTGTCAGTTCTATACAAAATGTTCACCAAAGTTATTTTGAATTGTATTGAACGAGGGTTAGATTTTAACCAGGAAATGAACCAGACGAATTTCGTCGTGGATTTATCACAATGGACCCCATACAAACATTAATGAAGTCAGGGAAAGGACTAATGAATATGAACTTCCACTATGTTTGGGACTCATAGATTTCGAAAAATCTTTCGATTCGGTCTCCTTGTCAGCAGTACTTAAATCACTTAAACATCAAGGCATCGAAAGTACATACATCAAGTTACTGTGAAACATTTACTCGACTGCCACATCTGTCATTAGATTACATCAAGAAAGTGAAAGATTTAAAGTTGGAAAAGAAGTAAGGCAAGAAGATTCAGTTTCTCCAAAACTGCTTTCAGCTGTCCTGAAGAGTGTTCCACAATTTAAACTGGGATGAAATTGCAATAAAGATTAATGGCGAATATTTTCATCACCTATGATTCGCTGTTTATGTTGTCATGTTTGCTTCAACTTCAGAAGAACTAGAAACCATAATCGAAGAACTGAGTAATGAGAGTTTGAAAATAGGCCTTAAAATTAATTTAAGTAAAACAAAATTAATGTACACTTCGCATCAAAAATATTGCGACAGTGAATGCCGTGCAGCTAGACCACCCAAATGGAACCTTCTTATCCCATCATCGAGTCTGGTAAACAGGCCCCTTCTTTCTTCTTCCTTTGTTTCTCCCATACTAAAATCAGCAAACATCATGAGCACATTTTTTTGAAAATGTGCATGTATTAATGTCGATGAGATGAGAGAAAAAAAAGCAAGACGAATCAATATATATAAGTTGATGGAAGGAGAAATTACAATGGAAAATTGAAATCAATGGATGTCTGTTATAGACAGAAACAGAGAAATTGAAATGAGAGAGAGAAAAAGAAAGAAAGAGGGAGAGAAGAAGATGTAAAGAGAGAGAGAAAATTTGTAATGTAAAGTAGTAAAAAAGAACCTAACATTATAAATTTCAGTTCTCACAAATTCAACAGCAAGATAGAAGTGAGTTTTCGATTTTATATTTTTCAGGGCAATTCGAAGACGGGTGCTTGAAAATTCAGTTAGTCACTTGCAAAATGGAGGCCAAAGTTGTTGGTCAGATTAAATAGTCATGATTTTCAGACAAACTTTAAAGGTCTGAGACACATCTGGGATAATGTCAAAAGTGTAACACACATGCTTTGTGTGCGCGTGGTTCGAGTGCAAATTCGGTGGGGCTAATTGAACGTATTGGTTTCGAGTACATTGTAATCAGGGATTCCGCCAGGATTTAGTGATTTGGGGTGTAGTCAAAATTGGTAGGGTGTCAATAATTTTGCAATGTTGCTATCAACTTTTGACGGCAAAACTTTAAAGTTGGGGTTAGCCTGGACGATTCGGAGCTGACACCCCCCACAGAGGCCGGAGTCTGGCGGAATTGCTGATTGTAACAAACTCAGCAGGTACCGTAGGCCATGGCCTTCCATTCCAGACTACTAATGTAAATTGAACATACAAAGAAAATAAGTCAATGATATTTTTTCTGCTTATTTTTTTTTTCAGAAATAGCAAAGGTTACATATCCAAACTGTATCAAAATGAAAAGTTGCAAATGTTGAAAAGCAAAATTAGCATGTTCCTTATAGACATAGCAGACATTACATGTTCCACGTTTCTTAAAAAAAGAGAAACACAGTTAATAGTATGTTGATAAATTATAGGATGGAAACGAATTGTGAGCCTAACTAATATACGTAAGATGAATGCTTCTCTTCAAATACCCCCCCCCCCAAAAAAAAAAGGCGGCCATTTTCTGCTCATATCTCAAAATTTATCTGTTCCGAACATGCCGCTCTAGATATTTAGAAACAAGGTTTGTAGCAAGTTTGGGGTGCAAAGTTGGTAGCAAATTCGCATCCAACAACTAGTAAGTTTCCTGCCCTGCAAGATTGTAGCAAGCTTGCAGCCTTGGAATGCCAAATTTTTTGCACGTTTGGAGACTAACAATGCCAATATTTCTGCGAAATTGCTGCAAATTTAACATGTTATTTGGGTTCGCGATAATAGTAAAGATCTAGTAATAAAGAGCATTTACTTTGAACACAAAAATATACACAAATACTCGTTGACATTTCCAGATGGCAAAACACACAACTAGTTCGATCACGTAATACTAGATATAGGAAGACATAGCAATATAATGGACGTTAGGGCGTATAAAGGAGAGAAAGACGACACCGACCATCGGTTAGTGATCATAAAAATGAAAGAAAAGTTGTGCATCGCGAACAGGGAAAGCAAGGAATTAAAGCAAGGGAAATTTGAAGTAAAACTATTAAATAACCCGGGTGTAAAGCCAAATTACGAAACCCAAATCTCAAATAGGTTCGAAATTATAATCGACTGTAGTAATAATGTACATTAGCAATAGTAATGCAGTTCGTGTGAATAAGATGTGGGAGGCTATACGTGACACTGTGAGGGACTCAGTAAAAGAACGTGTAGGTAAGAAGAATCGACTGAAAAACAAGTCTTGGTTTGATGAAGCTTCATGAGGATCGTAAACAAGCAAGGCAGCAATGGCTAAACAATAGAACGGAAACAAATGCAAACCACTACAGCGACGCGAAACACAACGCCACACTTGTGCTTAGAAATATATAGCGAATATATCTGACACAGAAAATTCAGGAGAAATACGAAATAGGTAAGATAAATAACATGGTGAGATCCATACAAAGTTGTAAATTCGTTAAGAAAAGGATAGCAGCCAAGGCTAGGAATGATAGAAATAAGCGTGGAGATCTTCACGCCGATTCGACAATAATTCTCGCTATTTTGAGTTTGACTCCAAGAAAAGCGAAATACTATACAATATCCTTTGTAGAATTTGATTTTTTTAAAAATGATCTTTCTTTGAACCAGTTTTTTTTAAATACTTTGCTTTGTTTATTTATATTACATATGGATAGAAAAAAGTTTGTTTCTCCTTAATGTCCTTATGCAGCAGCGGGATTATGAAAAACGGGACCTACAGCTACAGCTTAAAGTGGAATCCGAACCACAACACAATTTGCACCAGAGAGAATTTGTCCACGACCTGGACTCAAACCCAGGACCCCTTGATTACCACTGCGATGAGTCTACCGACTACCGACTCATCCACGAAGGACACATGATTGAAATACGTTGTAGGACCTACTGATCTTGCATACTTGTCAATACAAAGTCACTTCAGAAGAACAAAGAGAATAGAAACCTGCACAAGTGAAATCACTGAACAGGGTTATACTAACTAACTCTGTGGCTTACGGAACTCGCAAGTTCATCGCCGCATAACAAACTTTCGCCATTAGATTCTATTGTGGCAACATCAAGCCAGTTTTCATCACGAAAACCTCCTTCTCGAGTTATACGCATTATTAATATAAATGCAAATTTTCAAAAGACCACAGAGTACATGATCATATTTAGTCCAAGCTAGTTCACTGAGTCAGAAATACATAAACTTAATTTTTATATCAATAAAAGACGTGAACAAAGATAGTACTAATTATCAACATGCACGGCAGTGCATGAGCCAAGTTCTTCACGTCAGCAAACGTCAGCACTGCCAGAAGCATGTTATACAGGAACAAGAGTTTATGGCAAAATCGACGATTTGGGGGCCCCGTAAGAAAAAAGATGTTAAAGATAGGAACATGAGCTTTTGCCGTTAAGGAGATATGGTAAATATGTGCACATGTACAAAATTTCATATTCGTATCTCAAACTATGTTCTAGTTGTGGACCCCTGAAATTGCACATTTTAGGCTAACTGACACTCCCTCACTCACTCACTGACTGACTGACTCACTCATCATATTGTTTAGGGTGTTTGGAGTAAGCTAGAAACATGAAATTTGGTAGGAAGGTAGAGGATAATAAGTAGATAAAGGAAAAATTCCGACATTTTGAAAAGGTCGCCATCTTGGATTCAAAATGGCCGCCAAACCTAAAATGTCAAAGAATACACAGCCTAAACGACTAAAGATAGAACAGTGAAATTTGGTATGAAACTACATCATTGATAGCAAATTAAGAAAACTTTTTTAAAATTTGAAAAAGTCGCTAACTTGAATTCAAAATGGCCGCCAACCCTAAAATTTTAAAGAATACACAGCCTAAACGGCTGCCGCTAGAATAATGAAATTTAGTTTGACAGTACAACATTATTAGTAGATTATGAAAATATTACAAAATATCTCTAAATACGCCATCTTGTATCCAAAATGGCGGGCATCATCAATCCAGTTTGCAACTGCTTGAGCTAGAGATATAAAATTTGGCATAATGATGTATTATCAAGAGTAGTTTTAGGAAAACATAACAACGTTTTAAAAAATTCACCATCTTTGATTCAAAATGGCAGCTGAAATGCCATTTTTCACATCATTCGAGATAGATAAATGAAATTTGGTATGACAGTGTATCATCACGAGTTTGTCACGAAAATATAAGAAAACGTTAAAAATGTGTCCATCTTTTATCCAAAATGCCCGCCTAAGCCCCACTTTATAACGACTGAAGCTAGAAAAACGAAATATGGTATGAAGTTGTACCATTAGGAGTAGGTTAGAATAAATTCGGCTCGTCTCCTCTACTAGGGTAGTTACCAGCTGGAGCCTGATTGCGATAAACGGGTGCGCCCCAGCGAGGCCATCTTGGAATTCTGGGGGCAGCTCCCCAATCAGGCGAAGCGAGTATATACATTACACAAGTGTAAAAAGCTGCGAAATACGAGCAAAAGCACCACGGGTGCAAACTGCCAGTCAACTCCTTCAACCTTAAAAAGTGGTGAAATGGAATATGGATGAGCCTAGTTCCTCGCGCCAACTTCCAATACTCCTGCGTGTCCCACCAAATTTTACTCGTCACAAACGTTAGCACTGCCAGGAGCATGTTATACAGGCAGAATGTGGAAGTTTCCTAATTCGGACGCAGCGCTCTGGAGTATGAGGGAATATCTGCATCATGTGGCGCAGTGCACTGCAGATTCTGGTTGTGATAAAAGACGCAGTTCCTGAAAACTTCTCAAGTTCGATGCGCGGCCTGCCGTGGGATTCTTGGCGCAGCGACGCTAGCGAATCGAGGAGAGTATCAACACGTACGGCAGTGCATGTAGCCGAGTTCCGCGTGTCACAAAACGTCAGCATGCTATACAGGAACAAGAGTTTATTGCGAAATCTGCGATTTTGAGGTTCTGTAAGAAGAAAGATGTTAAAAATTGAAATATGAAATTTCGGAGTATGACGGTATATCATCACTAGTAGATTACAAAATATCTGCAAAGACATCATTTTGAATCCAAAATGGCTGACTTCATAATCCATTTTCCAGAACGTTTGAACTAGGGATACGAAATTTGGCATAAAGATGTATTAACAAGAGTAGTTTAGGAATAATTTACATTTTTGAAAAAGTTGTTAACATGGATCAAAATTGCCGCACAAAAACTTTTTCCACACCATTCGAGCTATAGAAACGAAATTTGGTATGAAGGTGTACCATCACAAGTAGGTAACGGCAATATAAGAAAACTTTTTAAAAATCGCTTTCTTTAGTTCAACATAGCCGCCCAAATACCATTTTCCAAACCACTGAAGCTAGAGAAACGAAATTTGGTATGAAGGTGTACCATCACGAAAATCTTTCAATAAATGGATCAAACCACCGCTATGAGCGTGCAGCCCCCGAGGCGATATGGGAAAAGGTCAGCACAGCATGGGGCGCTGTCCCCAGAAAGTCTGATCATATAAAGGGGGCGTAGCCCTAAAAATTTGAATTCTGGGGCAGCACACCCAGCGAGGCGAACCCAGTTTATATATACACGTATAAAAAGCTGTGAAATCCGAGCAAAACACCAGATGATGTTCGAGTCTTAGAGTTGGTGGTGGTGGATTTTAGGGCCGCCAGCAGGAAGCAAATTTGCTGTATCATCACAAGTAGGTTACAATAAATGTGGCAAAGCTTCCCTATGTTTCAATAAATATCTCATACCCACGGGTGGTGGGTATGGGAAAAAATCTGCAACATGGAAGCACAGTATCCTGGAGAGTGGTTACGATAAAGTGGCGTAAGTACCCAAAAACTCGAAGTTGGGGGCGCAGCCAGCTACGGGGGGCGAGGACCTAAACGAGGCCGAGCGAGCGAGTAGATATATTATACAGGTACAAAAAGCTGTGAAATCCTAAAAAAAACACCAGAGGTGCAAAAA
>JAGDQP010044577.1:0-15858 GCA_022664845.1 Lepisma saccharinum
CACTCTCGCGCAGGGGCAGAACTCGAACTATAAATAACACCGTCAATCGTTGGACTTATTATCAATGGATGTGGATTTTCACTTAGACATTTGCATATATAATCTTGGCTCTTTCTGATAGATATTACGCAGAACAATTTTCATCCACTCATTTTCTTTGTATGTTCAATTTACATTAGTAGTCTGGAATGGAAGGTATGACCTATGGTATCTACTGGGTTTGTTACAATCAGTGATTTCGCCAGACCCCGGCCCCTGTGTGTTGTCAGCCCCAAATCCTTGAGACTACTCCCAACTTTAACTTTTTCGCGGTCAAAAGTTGACAGACACATTGTAAAACTACCTGTACCCTCTCAATTTTTACTTTATACCCCCCAAACTGAAAATTCTTGTGGAATCCCTGATTAGAATGTATTGCGAACCAGTACGTTGAAAGAGCCCCACTGAATTTGCAACCGAACCACGCGCAAACAAAGCATGTGTGTTGCACTTTAGACATTATCCTAGATGTGTCTCAAAACTCAGCCGTTCCACTGGAAATGATGAATATTTAATCTGATCATCAATTTTTGTCTCCATTTTAAAAGTGACTAAATGAATTTTCAAGCTCCCTGTATATATTCGAATAATCCTGAAAAAATATAAAATCCAAAAGTCACTTCTATCTTGCTGTTAGATTTGTGAGCACTGCAGTTTATAATGTTAGATTCTTTTTTACTACGTTTAAATTCCATACTTTTATCTGTATTCCCTCTTCTTATTATTGTTCTTATTCTGTCGTCCCTTTTCTCCGTCTCTCTTTCATTTCTCTTCCTCTGCCTAAAGACATCCGTTGGTCTCAATGTTTCATTGTGTGTGTTTAAATTTCTCCCTCCATCAACTTATGTATATTGTTTCGTCTCGCTTTTATTCTTTCATTTTATCGATACTAATACATGTCTATTTGAAAAAAAATGCTCATGATTTTTGCTGATTTTAGTATGGGCCAGACGAGGGAAGGAGAAAGAGGGGTATGTTTACCAGACACGATTATGGGATAAGAAGGTGTAATTTGGGTTGCCTAGCTGCACGGTGCTCGCTGTTGCAATTTTTTTCATGTGAAGTGTACCATGCAGTTCACTTGGAGCTTTCTTAGGTCATTTTATAACTTATGTCAGCCTTTCTTTTTCTGAACCGAACCTCTTACAGTTTCCAATCGGTTAACTGAATTAATGTCATAGCAACACCAGATTTGTCAGATAATATTTTACTAGTGGAGGACACTGAAGTTAAAAATGGAGGACAACTGCAGATTTTTTGTTCCAATAGAGGACAACTAAGCTAAGATTGGTAGACAACTACGGCTACCTTTCATTTAATATCCAATAAAGAAACACTGATGAACAGAGAAATTTCTTACTTTCACATTCCAGTTTTTACAGGGCAAGTTACACAAAATTTTACATTTTAATTCATCTTCCTATCAAGTAATAAAATTTAAAGAAATCGAAAAGTGGTTACCAAATGATGAACCATTTGCTTTATGTTTAGGTAACGAACATGTTATTAAAATTAAGAATTTGGATCACATGAGTACAAATATGTCAAATTCGAAACTTAACCTGGTCACTAGAGAATGTAGGACATTTTACGATATTTAGAAAAGGAGAAAGGACAGGAGAACAAGATGAAAAGAGGACATATCCTCCAAAAGGAGGACATCGGTAACTCTGAGTAACACGGACTAACAGACATTAGGTTGGTTTGAGTTAGATTAGATAGTTCAAGTCAATTCGGCTTCGAAAAGAGAGTCCGACTTATACTAAAGAAAACAATTAGTTCTACTATTTATAACGTAGTTAGTCCAACTAAATCAGTGAAGTACAGTGAACTCTCGTTAATTCGAACTTCAAGGGGATACGAAAAAGATTCGAACTATCCAAAATTCGAATTAACCAAAACATGCATCATGAAAGAAAAGCAATAAACCAAAGCTACTTACTACTGTATTAACAGAAATAACTAACATGCAGTGAACCTTACGTTAAAAACTGAAATATTTTGTGCGTGGTCCTATAGTGTAGGCAAAGAAATTCCTTTCACAATAATTAAGCTATTAGTAAAAGAAAAACACGTTTAAATCTAAATAAGTGCAATAGCTAATGTACATACAATCACATACAATGTGTGACAACATTAGTTACCTCGTGTTTCCTTTGGTTTGTCTATTTTTAAACGATTAACAACATATCAATTTCACTAAATTGTGTAAACTCAGTGCATTCAAGAAGAATTTCACTTTTTTATTCTTACAAAACATTGGCTAGAGGAGGAGGAGTTTAAGGACGTACATCTGTCAAAACAAATGTAGACAATCCAATGTGATTAAGCAGCAAACAAAAATTTTCTCTTCCCTACGGTTATCTGTGGATAATTGCAAACCAGTTGAAACTTGCATTGTTCTCTTTGCTTTCTGGCCGTCATAAAAAATTTCTGGAGTAAATGTTTGAGACATTGGAATTAAGGAATACTGTATTTCCTTTCCTTTTGAATTCATGAAATCGTGACTTCAAATTATCCAAATAAGAGGTTTGAAAATTCGAATTACATGTGAAATTTTAACATTGGTTTTAATAGGAATTTCAAGGGGAACAAACTTCTGTTCGAATTACCCAATAATTCGAATTATCCAAGCTCGAATTACAGAGTCCACTGCCTAAACAAAGGAGCGATTGTGAATCACCAAGATGTATTGGTCAATTTGAATCATTTAAATCACTGCAGTGTGCAAGCTGTTATCAAACCAAACACTATTTCAGGTAAATAACTGAACTTTAGCGGTACGACTTTAAGGATTCGTGAGACTACCTAAAGTCTAGCTAAAACTTAATTATTCCTACATTTGTTTTTTTCGCTTACAGGGATGAGGCAATGAATTCCCCTGTGATCAATCCTCCTGAAAAACGTCGCGTAGTTTCCGAATATACAAATAATTGATTGCATCAGAAACAAATATCTTCCACGAACGTAATGACATTTAAAAAACGGCCTGAGACCCAGTTACCTAAAGACCTTAAACCAAATTAAAATTCAATAACATTAAAACTGAGTCAAGATAATTCACGCGAAATTCAATGGCATTATATCATCCACTACACATCCAACCATGATCAAAATCTGTTTTGAAATTAATTCCCTGTACGCACCGTTTCTGGCCAACACGCAATAATGATGCCGACATTTCTCAGAGATGTTGCGGCGCCAGACGAAATACAAAATATGTTGTGAAATCAGCGATTCCCAAAATTTTTTACTTCCCTTTGGCTTGTGAGCCGGAAGTTGGACGCCAAGAAGTAGCAGAAGACGTGTCTGTTAAATATATAGAGAATTATTTCGTTGGGCATATAGAAATTAATAAATGATGCTTATGAGTGTCTTGATGACTTAAAATAATGCAATAAACCTTTAAAAGGAGAAACGTTACCTTTATTGGTAAACATACAACTACAATACCATTGGAAATAGGGAGCGCTTTACAATATTCAACTGTTCGTTGAGCTCTATAAGCTTCTTGTCATCCGAAGGATTTCCGATCCCAGAAGGCCCACTGAGCGCTCAGTCGCTCAGCCCGTTGACTATCCGACTTTGGGTTGAGTTCGCACCTCACTTAAATGTGTTTTCCCCTCCCCTCCCGCACAATACGTTAAAAATCTTCCTATGCTCTTCTGTCTGTTTTTCCTTCTTTGCTACCAATAACATAACTGAACTCACGGCAAATGTCTACACGTTAGAACAGCTTTAATTTACTAAATCATCGTGTAGCCAACGTAGATATGGGTTAACTAAACTAATAAAAGAGACTGCCAATTTATTTGTATTTTGGACGCGATTTGTGTGTTTTTTAAGTGACCTCGCACGTGTAGGTGCTCTTATTATTCTTGCTTCTTTCTCTCTTTCTTTCTTGTCATACTCATAGGATGTTTCCTAGTGCTGGAGTATTTGAAGTTCGCCGCGCCCTCCGCAATCTGCGTTCAAAGTCACAGAACATGTTGCAAATTTTCTCTACTCATGGTTAGCAGACATCCTTCTTTGAAAGCAGACGTTCCTTTTCTAAACTCTTATTCTTTAATCCTTCCTTTTTGTTAAAAATGAACGTATGTGCTTCACTCTTAATACAAGTAGTTAATACAGAAATGAGAAAAATAAAATATGTCATTCATGACTGTAACCGTTGTAACGGGTCTTTCCTAAGCAATAATATCTTATCGGATGGTCAGAACCTCTATTCTAACTATATACCGGCATTCTGATGGTGGTACTAAGGAAAACTTTGTTAAACCTTAAACCAACTTAAGTAAGGTTCGGACTAGCATGTGTTCTCAACAGTGATCCAAAATAAACAACCTTCTCCACTAGATCACTGGAACTAGGTTTCAGAAGTTATACGTGTAAAGAACATTCAAGGGGTCTGATTGATGTTTGATTATGACTTCTTGATGTCAATAAGTGGATGACACATGGCGATTAAAATAGTAAATACGGCGGAAGTGAAGAGCGTCTCGCGCTAGGAATTTGAGAGAGGAAAATGTAAAGATACATGACCGCACCTAACCTTACCTAACCTCCACTTTCCCATGTTCACTAATTTAAGAAAATGTACGAAAAATGCAAAAAAGCAATTATTATTAATAAATACGAGCATATGAAAATATATTTCGAAAGAGAAAAAAAAGAAAAAGTTGACCAAAGTGGGATTTGAACCCGGGACCTTTCACTCAAGAAGAGATCGTCTTGACCATTCGGCCACGAAGCCGAGTTAGGAAATCTCGGTTTCGTCGTTGTATTTACAGTGGGTAGCGTCAGAGTCTGTCAGTATGACGTCGTAGGTGACGACGACTTCCGTCGTGTTTACTATCATAATCCTCACTAGTGGATGACCCCGTGTTGATCTGGGAGATTATTCTATTGGATGTTGATTACCATTTAGAATATGATCAATTCCGGTGAATATTCACATTCCAAACAAGATAAAATAACATATTCTTCTTTTCAGACAGTAGTCTCTTCAGAAAGTCTTTTATCCTAAATATTTTGCAATTGCTTATCACCAGATCAGCATAATAGTTGAGTAGATCTTAGACAGGTTGACACCTCAGTCACCAGATTTGAATACCAAATCATTATTGACAATTAAAGAGAACGAAATGAGTACTTGTAATTTCCTTTTCCAGCAGCTATTACCTTGACAAAGCGAGAATGAAATATCCATAAGGCAACAACATTTCTATTCCACTTCTCAAAGACTTCCCCATGATGTGACTCTTTCGGTCCCATCACTTAATTAACAATTTTTTTGCTTTAAATGACAGATATTTCAATCATATTTTCTGATCTCTATACGTGCGATAAAACATCGACTGAAAAATCAACAAAATTAGTTTAAAGAAATGAACTTAATGTTCCACTATCTCATGCAGGGTATCTTCAAACTTAGACATCAAACATTTTCAAGTATCGTAGAAATTGTACGTGTAAATGCAATACAAAAATGGAATATAATCTTTTTATAGAAAGAAACTGAAAGGCAATAAAGATAAGAATAAATGGATAATAGGGAACGCCTTACCGATGCAGCCTTGTAGCACCATTTGAAGCATTTTAGTGTCAGGAGGATTACGGTTGATTGTTTCTGATAGCTCTTTTGTCTTCTTTTGTATGTCTTCGATAGCCACTTCGATTGGTGAGAGAATTATCTGAAAATTAAACATTTCTTTATATTAATTAACAGGAAATCATAACCTAGGCTGAGGCAATGAGTCTCGAGTAGAATAAATCCTTGTAAATTTGAAACTATCATACTGAAAGGCCACAGGAAAAGAACGTACTTTGTCCATCTTTTGCCAAATTCAGATAAGCGTACCATCTATTGCTCTATGAAGGGTTTCTCTAACAAATTATCGTACTACAAGAGAATATTCATTGGCCGTCTATTACAAGCAAATCTTTACTTGATGTACAAGCTTAAAGCGCTCTCCCGTAGAACCTATAAAATGGGCAAAGCACGTTTTTTCCTGTAGTCTTCACTTGGTTTGCCTATCTATCAAACGCAACATTTACTGGTAGTTCTCTCACAAACTGTCATAAATTATCTAAATTATATCAGCTATACGTATAGTAAGTCAGACAAACTTTTTGAAGAATTAATGTGCGGTTTTATGAGAGGTCAATGCAATGTTGTCATCTTTACATATTTCCAAGCATTTATCTCATAAGCAGTACAAAATATTAACAATTTGATCTGACAACACTGCTTATCTGAAACTTTTATTCGGACCTCGTCGTCCATTGGATAAGGAAATGGAAGTTGTACTTAAAACTAGCATGTTGGTTTGCCTAGTGAGGATGAGGGAAAACAGTGAGAAAGCCCAACATTGGATTTTTATCTTAGGAAAGTAACACAATCCTCTGAGCAACCACTCTTCTATCACTCATTTCAGTTTTGTCATTTGTGACATCACTCAGGATGTGAAGTGGCATATGCTGACATAAAGTAAGTTCAAATCCTATCAAAGGAATCTATTCTGACTGCGGCTTCGCAACGATTTTACCCACCAAGTAAAGGCAATGATGTCACAAATGAATAGCGACCCTCGTCACTACCTTGAATAGTGACCCTGGTCCACCGTCATCACCAATACTACGAATAAGATACGTCATTCCTCAGACTTGAGACGGACTCAGTGGCAGATCCAGGATTTTTGTGAGGATGGTGTGCAAGTGGAATGGACCAGGGACATGTTCCATATTTTCCCGTTAAGCGAATTTTCTAAGCATAAATATATCATATTTCCCCTCATATTACTACATTTGATCATGGAATAATGACAACGGTATCCTCAAAAATCGATATTTCTAGATAACTTAGATTTGTCCGGAAACAATTTGAAGCTTTTTCTCATATAAATTGTTGAAATAATACTATAAAAAATTTCCCTTAGGGGGCACCCTCTCTCTGGGTCCTCCACTGGACGGTTTTGGGTAATAGGTGTCAGAACAATTCATAAATAGAATTAAATGTATGCAGGGCATAGCTCAAGATAATAAATAGTGGGACAGTGAACCCCACAAGCTCGTAAAATTGATCAAAATAGTACTTTACATAGGGATCGTTTTTTCTTTCCTAAATACAACTCAAGTTTCCTCTATTGAATTAAACTTATGACCTTTAGATATTTTTGGCTTCGTCCAAGTTAGGAAAGAGGGACTAGCTTAGAGGTACCTTTCAGGCATTATCTTGGTGTGATGGAGGGAAAATCCTGAAAAATCTCAGTCAGGATATCAAGAATTTTCCGAATCCAAAGCTCTAGCAATTTAGCTACTGCTGTCCAGTTCAAATTTTTGCATTGCAAACAAAGATATAGAAACCCTGACATCGTTAGCGAGAGGGAAAAGTTATCTACAAACTATTTTTTTCATTAACTTGTAAAACTGTTGGCGTCCGGGGTAAAATATTATCTTAAATAATCGTCAAACCAAATTATTCCTGATACTAAGACAAGGTCAAATACCCTTCTTTTACCTCTTCTTTTTCTATAACAGGTACCCTCGTCTTGACGTACGGAAAGTGATTTGATGTGGTCACTATCGTTTTCTTCTTATACTGTTCATGAAGTTTACCATGAGTTCGTCCGTCCTCTGTGTAAGGTGTTGAATACACAAATCTGTCTATAAAAACAATAAAGAGAATGTTATATACTTAGCGGGTAAACAGGAAGTGACTTAATACACTTATTGTTTCAGAACACAAGAACTAAATATCATAGAAACAATCCATACTCTTTTCTCTGCAAAATTAATTTTCTATCATTTATTGCAAACTATGTTAAGAATATAGAATATCTTTGGTAACCGTTATCGCCAATTCCACCGATTTTCTCCCAAACGAATATCATCACAGAGAAGAGTATTAACCCACATAGCAATTTTGTCCTGATTCAAAACTGAATTAAGATTACTTCGAGAAGCAAGACAACTTCCTAAACAAGGGCTTGGCCAGGAATTTTTCCAAGGGGGACAAGATTATGTATATATTGTGGACAAGAGGGTCATACTTTTGAGGTATTTCTAGCGCGTACAAACGAGACATTGAGGAATGCAAGCACACCAGGAAGACATTCTTCAGTATTCTGGCTTTTGTATAAAAAGCGGCAGCATATTGACACAAACACATTGGTACATAGGTATGACACGACAGGCATAACGTAGAGCGATTGACGTACATCTATTCATCATCATCACCTTGTTTTCCAAGTCGGCCTGCCGCCAGACCTGACCAGGTCCTGGCCCACTCCATCATAAAGCCACCATAGAGGTATGTGTGGGCGTCACTTTGAAGTACAACACACAAGTTGTACTTTGTGGCTGTATTACGATCATCTTGCCACCTCTTATAGAAGTCCAGAGTTCGAGTCCATCTGCCGACCATCACCTCAGAAGTATAAGTGAGACCTTCATTGGCTATGTACGGCGTTATTCATTGAGATGGCGAGTTCTGACTGCCCGCTTGCCCTCGATTAGACGTATTGTATATTCTGGGTGAATAAAACACCTTTTAGTGTTAGATTGATGTTTGTCATTTGCTGATCCTACCGCTTTATAGATCCCGATTTCATGTCTACCATCTGCTACGTATTTCGCCCCCAGAGTATCCTCCTGGCATTTGTCTCCTTCAGGTAAAGGTTTCCCTCAGTTACATCAGATGTATGTTCGGAGTGATACTAAAACCATTATAGACGATGGTCTATAAGTCAATATGGTGTAGGCTGGTTAATATTTTTTTCTTTCTAACCCTCTGTTTTGCAAGGCGTAAACGACATAATTGTTTTAGATCCGTTTTGTTTTTATACCCACCCACCTACTCTGCTTAATTTTCTTTATGCGAGTTCATTTTATCTATGTGTAATTTGGTTTCATTATTTTTTAGTGTTAAAACATTTGTCAAGTTGTGTATGACTACATCAGAAAGTAACAAACACGTACATAGACCATCCATTTTAACGAGGTCACGAGGAGCGCAAGACGAACTTTTGAGGGCATAATTTATTGATTTATTACATTCGTCTGATTCTTCCCCCAAACAATTAGCTAGCTCTACACCTATTAAAATGACACAAACGTATCCACCACTGCCACCCGAAGGAGCTTCTTTGGCAGAACAGTGATTCAGCTGCGAATCCCCCACTTTTTCAGGTTTAGACCCAGCAGCAGTGTATATATTTTTTTTAAATTTCATTCGACAATTTAGTGTTTCAATTTAAGTGATCTAGTGCTGCCTTCCTTCTTAACAGACCGAGCTTTGGATTATTTTTATACGATATCACATTTCGCTGCTAAGATATATGATGTCTTCCGCGTTTGTTTGTCCTTTCAGAACGGATGAAATAATCCGCTCGCGTAAGCAGATGATCGGTGAACATACTTATGCGTATATCGTGGGAAAATCTAGGATAATACGCACTTCCCTCGCACAAGCTTCGAACGACATTTTATTAAAAAGTCTCATCCAAGGTCTCCGTTGTGATTTATTGTCCCGAGTAGTCTCGAAAAAGATATCTACAGTTGATGAATTGATATCGGAGATTTAGAACATATACAAAAATTACTATGCCGTATCAGAACGCAGAAGAGAAGAGCTTGAACAACTCAATCAGATGATGAACCCATCAGATGGTCAATCACCGGCCATTGCATACGACCCAGTTTTGTTTCCCACCTTATAAACGCCAGCACACGTGACAACGCTAAGCAATTCTATGCAGGCATATTTGCAGCAGCAATTGGCTTAATCAGCTGCTACGAGTTCCCTTAGGTTTCAACATACGGCAAGGACATCATCTGTAGTCCAATCTTCGCCAACAACGCCGCCCTTTCCACAGGCAATATCATCCCCAATAGGAGAGGTAACACAGCCAAACCCAAGTTCAGATAGCCTGTAAAAGGAAATTGAACGCCTTAAAGGCATGATCCAGACGGCCCAAACGCCTAAGCTACGGCGCAACCAGTAACATCCACACAGTCAGGCGATACGGTATACACGCTGTGTTCGAAATTATCTAAGCTTGTGTTGCAGTTCGAATCAAATTCCAAACCCACGAACATCAAGAACAACAACCGAGGTAGAAACGGTTACCGTAGGGATAATAATAGGAACCACCCTCAAATAGGGATACTATCATCTGCTACAACTGCCAATAGAAGAACCATCTTGTAAACGATTGTAGGCAGAGGGGAGGAAGTAACAATTAAAACAACAACAATTCAAATCAAGGAAACTAAGAAAAACTCATTTCGGGAAGAGACAATGATATAAGAGTCAATAAATTATTGTGCCGATGCCAGAATTTACCTGCTACGATTTCTCATTATTATTATTATTATTGTATAGCGGGAAAGAGACAAATATATCTGGTCTTGTTGAAGTAAAACCAACAGATATGAAAAACGCATATAGAAGACCATCATCCATGTGCGTAACAGAGTATGCCTACAATATGGACATGTGCTTTGTTTTGTAGTAAATTAACTTGTATTTTTCCTTTAAACAAACAAACAGACTGGAGATTTGGTGTTATTGTCTACCGATGCATCTGCGATAGATACTTTTATCGCGTATTTCCTTTCCTGTAATAATTTACCCTTGATCTGTGTCTCATAGAGACAAACGAATATTGCAGTTGGATTCAAAATGTACAATAGCACATAAAAAAATATATGCATTGTAAGTTAGCAAGGTCTCATTTTATCGTCTGTTCTCCTACTAGGTAGAAAGCAAAGAACAGAGAGAAACTTACTTCAGATGTAGATATAGTGTTAGCATTATATGCGGCGATGTGTAACTTACGTATATGAAACAAACAAGTCCACCCATCCAAGTAGAAGCGGATTGGAAATCTTATTTATTATAGGGTCTTATAAAGGATCTTACAGTACTATGTCAATATAAACTGTAACAGAGAAAGTTGACCGAAGTTTATCTTATTTCTCCATTCGTTTTCTGCTGTCTCCTTAGTAGACATTTAAAGCCTTAGCTGCTTTTAGGCTGGCGCTTACCAGTATCTCATAGTTGTGAAACATAATAAGTTCTTTTATTTACTTTTTAAGGATTCCGGATAGCGCAGCACCTAAAGAGAAACTGATTTCAGATTTCAGCACACCGCCTTTATATGTAATCGCAATAGCGAAAATCGACTTCACATAGGGATCATTTACTATATGGAGATGCTCATAGTCTTTACATACAATGATACTGTAGTAATTACATTCACTTTATATGGTAGCCTAGCGTCACAAATGCGAAACCGTTAGCTTTAAAGAGGGATTATTTTCTATGTGGAGACATTTACTACCTTTCCATACAGAGATACAGTCGCTCTATAACGCAGGCTAGTGCCTGAATACAAAACCGGTAGAGAAAGTGACTTCAGGCCCCCCAGTACATTTACTGAATCATTTGAGATTTGATAGCATTCAGTCTTCTCTTATGTGATTTTGTAATGTAATGTAATGTATTATATAGCATTGGCTAGCTCGTAAACGCAAAACAGATAGAGAGAAACTGACTTTAGATTATAATACATGAACCAACATAAATTAAACTATTTGGAGCCGTCATAACTTTTATGCTTCATTTAAACTATATACATTTACTTTGTAGCACAGGCTACCCCCTCAAACGTAAATCTAGTAGAGAGAAACGGATTTCATTCAGATTGAATAATTCTCATTTTTCATTTGAAAACATCACAATATTGTTTCCTAGCGCATGCTAGCGTTTTTAGAATAGCAAAACACTTGGATTCACGAACAAGTTGTAAAACTGTCTCTAATTCATGGATTTTAATACTGTCGGATCTTTAAAACCCGCAGCAGAGGTACAGCTATACTCTAACTAAATAGAGGGTTCAGTATCATATCATCTGGCCAGTATCCTGCTTTACTATGGAGATAACCAATTGAGATCAGATACTTAGGTTTGGACCAATTTGGTTAGATCAAACCATTGTTTTACATTTATTATTTAATTTTGGAAGTGTAAAGCAATATACTTAACAACTAGAAGAATTTAGGAATGGTTTTGGGTGTGGAAAGCATCCATAGTTTTAGTTATATATATATTATTTTGCCATGTGATAGATTAAACTGATGGAGAAACCATAATATTGTATAAATTATAGTGTTTATCAGAAGCCGACTACGAAGAAAGTTCACTCAAACAAATCTACTTACCCGAAATATAGAACAAATTATCCAGTTCATATAAAACATTAATATTAAAGACACTAAGATGGAAAATCGAAACAGAATCCTGAAAGTTTGTTTCTTAGCGGAGAACTAGCTTATATGAAAGATTCGTTCACATGCCGTAGTCAATCCTACCAGATAATACTCCCTGAAAACTCAAGCTTTCGAGAAGAGACGATTATGTAGTTTATTAAAAACTGAATAATAGCCACCCAGTGATCCTTGCACCACCCCTTCCCCTTACAGCTTTGAGAAAAGGCGAATTTTAACAACCTGCATAGATGGAATATTTCGCAAATGTGGACCAGTGTATCATACTGAAATACACTACAGCAGCGTTTCTCGACTTGTTTCATCACGCGACCCCTTTTCACTATGCCTTCTACACAGCAATCCCCTATTACCATGCTTTCAAGTCGGCGACCCACAATTATTTTATTTTGTGTAATATTTGCTTTTCATTTCAAAATATAAGTCCATTTCCTGTATTTATAATAAATATAATAATTATGCTATCAAAAAATATTCACCAAACTACATAATCTTTAGTAATTATTGTAAACTCATAGCAAAATGAGATACTTTCTTTGAAAATTATTAATTTTTACCTACAAAACCCTAGTTAAATTTATTTTCACCTTCCCTCTCGACCCCCTTGCACACATCCGGCGACTCCCTTAGGGATCGCGACCCCCCAAGTTGAGAAACTCTGCACTAGAGTATCATTGACATTGTGCTAATAGTTTAAGGCCATTAGTGCAATAAATACGGCCTTAATCTTAGGTATCTCTACGCTATGTTTAAAATTTAACTCAACTCAACCAAGACGTGATATTCTATGTACTTAACATACAAGTTTCAACAAAAGCCTCCCTTGTATTAATGGGTCAACCATTTGAAAGCTTTTGTAAGGAGTAACAAAGATTTTTACACCTAAGCAGGAAGTAATGTTGAATTTTTATTCTTACTTTCTGTTATTTTCGTTCTCAAAAGATACAATGTATGCTAACAATTGTAGCACTGTTTAAGGGAATGGTGGATCGGACCTATATAATATGACTGAACTTGGTAGAATCTAGACTAGAGGCTATTGCCATCCCAGATTCCATATGATGTAGAATATTGAATTGTTTCATTCATATTGATGGAGCTCATGTTTATAACAGAACAGTACATTGGAAGAAGACAGGTACAATCTGAATTGCTCAGTGAAGTGATGGCAGATTCCATATCAGAGAGAGACATATAATGTAAATCAAGCATAGCACATTCAGGCTATATAACAGATATAATGAAACCTTGAAACAAGGGTGCCTTGATACATCCGTACAATGTTCACTTGCATATCATCCAATGCGGATACGATTTTGGAAATAAAATGTATATAATAATTAAATATATAACAGAATAGACGGAATCTTGCCCCTAGCCAAGACGAGTGTGCCATCCGCCATAACATGTTGCATTGCATATGAGACAGGATATCGATTTTATACATAAAGGACTCAAACTTTATAACAGAGGCCCCTGAGTCGTGAACCCCATACCGCTTACAACACACTTATCTCAATGGCTTGCATAAATATTAGGGTAAAGGATAGAATTATTTAAAATAAACTGTACAGTTATTTTCACAATATGGGCGATCCTCTTTAAACAAAGCTGCTACACTTCCCACATTGCACCCATGTTCTTTGTATAATGTACAGCGCATGTATTTTAAAATGACATTTCTTTGCTTAAGACGACATCACAAATCTTACAATACAAAGTACGGAATGATAGTCATCAGAAGAATACAATTTAATGCAGAAATATGATTGGTTAACGAATTAAATAAATTGGGAAGATGATTGAATTTCAAGTTAGTCCTCTACAGTTGAACCACCAACAAGGAACAATGCCCATTTGCGACTCTACTTTCTCGGATGAAGCCGACAACTGTGTATTAACAAATATTGAGGAGTGGATACCATACTTCAGTATAATATGTGAACATTGCTTTAGGGATATTCCGTTAGAAACTGGCAACGGGGTGTAGAGTTATCTAAGGAAATGACTCTACTACGTATGCGCTATGTATTAACAACTCCATATGTGTGTGAGTAAATTTATGACATTTGCTGAAACCCACACCGATTATATCCATGTGCTCACAACCTATAAAAAGATGGTAATAGACTCTGAATCTAAAGATCAATTACGGTTAACCTTATGGTTGAAAGATGCATTGTATTAAAGATGCGGACTTGTGTTAACAAATATTGTCACTTTTTGCAATTTACTATGTTTTACTTCTTTCATATGTAGAACTAAAGCAGAATATTTTAATGTATCAAGAAAAATATATTGAACGTTTTCATGATTATTGTTTCAAAAGATGTTCAAACAAAACTTTTCCGAGCACGAAAGATGCGAAACAACTTTAAAAATACGACTCATAAGTTGTACAATAAAAAATGCAATTGAGAAATGTGTTACAATAATTTTAGTTTTAGGAAAACTGTTTTGTATTTTCTTAGTTTACGAAAGAAAATGATATTCATCCTTTTTAATAATGATTATAAGTTCTACGAAAACATTTTTGTCAGATTTTATGCTTCATACGGCAACAAAAGTTGAACAACACTATTCATTTTGCAATTTTGCAACAACGAAGATTTTGCAGGACAAAAAATTATGTAGCACAAACAAAATGTGAATCATACAGTAGTTTTCTAACAAAATTTTCATAATAATATAAAATTTATATTTGAAAATTTTACAAAACAAAAACGTTATTCAGAATTTCGTAAACAAAATAAAATATTGTTGTACAACTTTGTAACAAAGAAGTTTTCTTCCCCTTAAATATGTATTATTTATAACTTAAGTTTACATTTTCCGTTCGTAGCTTTCACAAAATATGTAATGAAAAGTTGTAACGAATTTCTTAATTAAACAAATATTATTTACAAAAAATTTGTATCATTTCTCAGTTCCTGTTCGGTAACTAGCTCAAAGTAAGTAGCTCAAAGTATTCATGAAGTGATTTCTAACAAGTTTTGTTTTACTGTTAACAAAATGTTTTCTCCACTTTGGTATTGTTTTTTAGTTATATAATAAAATCTTTTTTTTAATTTTACAAAAGTCTTTCGCCCTTTTTGGTTTTAGTTTTACATAAAAAATTTTCATGTTTTCTTATTTTACAAACGAAAATGTCATTCATAGTTTGTAACAACGAGTTTTAAGTCTGCATTAGCTGTTTCGTATTGGATGTCAATTTACTAAATGTCATTCACAGTTTCCTAACAAGAAAAGTGTTCGAAGAATTAGAAAGGTTATTGTTACTTTAGAAAAGCGTTAATATGATTAAAATTTGTAATAAGAAATATTTGAAAAAAATTAAGATGGGAGGCAACAATAAAATGGTTTGTAACTTGAACAAAGTAAAGCATCACTCTCAAACTTAATTTCCACAAAGTAAATTGGGACTCACACCTTTGAAATAATGATTTTAAATTTTACAGAAACTCTTTTTAGTATACGAAAATATCATTCTTAACTTTGTCATAAAAAGGTTTATCTTACTTAGACAAT
>JAGDQP010044578.1:0-11879 GCA_022664845.1 Lepisma saccharinum
AAATAAATTGTAGTGCTTTGCTCAGCCATTATTTTATTTTACCTTTGTTATTTTATATTTTAGTACATTGGAATCAATATACATTATTTATAATCGTGATCCCCCCCCCCCCTTTGCTACGCATCCGCCCAAGGTCAGCGGTACAGAACTATCGTCGCTACTATACCTAATAGCGCAGCCCGGTTAGTGGTCAGGTTAGACTTAATCACTTGTTATAAAGTGGATTATTTCAATAACCACGCTGTGCTCTAATGAACATCGATGTGCAGCCCATCCATGTTCGTTTGCCAAAGAAATGTCATCTACAAGATTCAGCACTAGTTTGAATAACGGGCCCCATGATGTGAACGTATGCCTTGAACATTAGGTGTCCGCTCTAGTGAGTGTAATTAAAGCCTTAGTAAGAGAAATCAAGGAAGCGGTAGTAGCAGAAACCCATAGATAAAGAAGAATACAAAAATCTTTCGAAGCATATGACTTACCATACAATCACTAGGAATTCACTTATCACGTAAGTTTCTCAAGTTCAATGTTAGTAATCAGGAAATATTTTCGTTAAACTAAAATTGATCAAATATTTAATCTAAAAGGATATATTTTATCTAGGATATTTCATTGCTTACTGAATAGTTAACACATAAAATGGTTTCTTAGCTGTATAATATCGTGTGACAGGAGGAACGGTTTCTAAATATGTACAGTATATTCTGATTTTCTTGAATGTGATAGCCTCCTTGCGACTATTTGCACCATAGAGTCAAAGATTTGTACTATAAGAAAAAGTTGGTGTCAGTTTTCATTGAGTTTTTGAGGTTGGAAATAATACACATGAACTTGTACATGAAAATCTTGTACATAACAAGATTATTTGTGACGTAGCTTACTACTTGATTAATGGTTATTCTTTTTCTACTATATGAGTAATAACTTCGTCCGGGGTTACGTTTGTAAGCAACTTTAATGCGCATACTTTTTCACGGAAATACATATTTACGTATTTCCTGTCTACTCAAACTTTAGGCAGATCTTTTTTAGTAAGGTCAAAAAATGAAGGAGGGAGATGTCTGATAAGTTTGAATCTAAAATGTTATTTTACACTTCCAGGAAACATTAAGTTCTGTGGTGCTGATGGTCTGAACTGTATTTTTGCTAATAAAGGTATGTATTGGTAGTTATAGGTAGAAATGTGCATGAAAGAGTTATTTTATATGAAATAAGACAAGCCCAGCAAACTAACAAGTAACCTATCGATGCTTTAAGCGTTTTTTCGACCATACTTGATAAAGAAGTAGGGTACATCAGGAAACTACCAGAAAAACATGATTGAAAGTGCTTTCGTCCATAAAGACGGGCACAGTGGACACACGTTTCATTCATAAGAATGAGTATTTATAGTGTGATGTAAGTCGGAAAACACAGGTTGATATGTAAAGTGCTTGAAATAAATGGAAAACAAATACACATGAATTGATACCAGGTCAATGTGGTGTCTTTTTGAGGGTACGTTCTTCAATGTTGCTCGATCTTTTTAAATGGGAAGGGGCTCATGTAACATCTCAGTCTGGGCTAGAATTTTACCAGAAGTCAGTTTACCAGGTGAAGTCAGTTTTGAAATAAATTCATTTTTGAGAGAGATAATGAGATGTGACATTAATATGCATAGTTAATTAAAACGTCTGGAAAATCTTTGTTCTTGAAACAGTGTAAGAAATTAAAATCTAATGCACAAGTAATGAGCACTGGGTAGGTGGTCACCAATACATTTGATGTCTGTTTCCAATAATTCATGTTTAGAAAAATATAAGTTCAAACCAGTTTTAATTCACATTAATATCGTTTTCATATGTACCGATTTTATCTATTTTACAGGACAGCGTTTTAAAGGTTACGTATACCTGAACATCAAAGAAAGTTCTGTTTGTAACAGACGGACTATCCATGTAATCTTCATGCATGGTTGCTTGTTAAAAATGTCCTTCAAAGATGGCACTCTTATCTCAATTTCACTCAAAATGAACAAAGCACGTTCTTTTCCTATAGTCTTCAATTAAAGCTAACAGATAATAGGATTTCTAGCAGAGCACAGATAAAAGAACTAAACCGAATTCCGAATGAATAGCCTAATTTAGACTGAACTGAATCTTTCATAGAATCCAACCTCTTAGTTCGTTGATTGAAAGGTACACTCGGAGTTTGTTTTTACCATCTAGCAATACCTGTAACATCTGCTTCGATATGTTTAATTGGTAAATTGTACAGAACTTTACGTACAATACATGATAAGATTTAGAACTAGGTAGAAGAGGTTCTATTAAATATGAGTACGTGTGCTCCTATAGAGTAGCACAATATATACTTATTAAATACTATTGAGGTTTCGAAAACCTAAATTTGTTAACCTGACGATAAAGATGAGTTTGAAAAAAAAACTCTTAACTTATTTAATTACATCTGGCCTTGTAAGGTATTTACATATATATCCAATAATTTTGAATTCACCCAGGAGAAATTTCGTTAAATCTATTAATGATAGTAATGATTTATCATATATCGCAATTTCTGTGTAACAAGAAGTTTATGCTCAAATTTGTTGTTCTAGTTTTCTGAAATAATATTTTTTCTCGATTCTAAAATCATCGTCTTTGTCTTCTTTTCAAGTATGCTCTTATAAATATCTTTAATGCCAGATTTGCCTATTTGCAAATTTCTAATGTCTTCTACACTTAATGGTCTCTCCGTCAAACTACACATCGAAAGTGTTCAACATAGATTACATAATCTATTGGTTTGTGTAATATGAAATGTTGGATTGTGGTAACTCGCATTTGCGATACATCTGGGCAATAGTCTGAAATACGGATGACGCTACTAAAAAGGGGAACGAACTCGCCAGAATGTCTGCTGGTGTGGACAGAACAGGTGGTAATCCTGCACTTCACATATTACACAACTCACTGTTTTCTTACTGTTAATGAGGTCAAACATGGTATTGCCATAATCTCTACTAATAAGGGAAGTATTCCAGCTCGTACAGCTAGGTAAATATGAGTTGAAAATACGGAGTTGTGTTTATTCAACCACCCTCAAGGTCTGTAAACCCCCGCGTGTGTTCACTAGCAAGGTTTGAATATTGAGAAACACGATGTCGCTGAATTAACAATACCGACATTTCCGGTAAACAGGTCAACACAAGACATAATGTGGAAAGGTATGTGGAAAGCATGTATTACACTGATTTGAAAAGCATACAAGACATTTGCTTTAAACAATATCGTACATATATTAACACATTCAGTACGTACAGATTCCATATGGGATGTCCCAAACCAGAAGATGCTCTGTTGTGACATTTGATTCCATTGTTCGTCAATGAAGTACAAGTGTGGAGTTTCAATGAAGTGATTAAAGCATAGTAGAACGGAACAGTATGCATCTTGACATGCTACAGTTTCACTGGTATATCCGCCCTGCAATAGTCCGACCTCGAACGCAACGGTAATCACACTATCAAAAGATGAAACAACAGGATCGACTTCGTAACCAGACTTTTGCCATATGTCAACATGGGTGCAGAAAGATGTTGTAGATGACTAAGTGAAGCGTGATGAGGAAATATCGATCATGTAACGAAACCTGTAGTTTGTCAATTTCCAGTTGAACAAAATCAATAATCCGTCTATCATAGATCCGTTCGCCGTACCTTCTCCTTCACCAGTTTAACAACGTTCACCGTGTTAAATGGCTTCAGCCCATTCACATCTGCCGTTGTGCTGACCTACAGAACATCGCGCAGATCTAGCTCGTACTGCGTGTTAAACTTTGAAATACCGAAGTTAGTCGCTGATCTTCAGATGGCGCTAGCGGACGCACACGTAGTTTTGATAGAAGTTGGAACAGGCACAACGAACTATTTTAAACGCGTTCCTGTCAGGTTTAGTCTTTCGAGTTGGGGTACTTCCCTCTAAGTAGACCAAGGAATATGTTATATTCTGTTTGAATACGTACACGCTAGCGTCTTCCAGGTTATCGGTTCTAATCCCGAGTTAGCAAGAATGTTTGTAATTTAAGAAACTTAACACTGTTACGTTTCCTTTTTGTCTTGCTAGCTTAAGTTTCGGTAGAGCAAAGTTTTACGTTCAATTTGCAATGCTTATTTATTAATATATTTCGGGGTCCCAACTTTGTAACATATATTTCTAAGGAGATGCTATCAAATTGTTTAAACTTAAGAATAATCTAAAGCAACGATCTCCAACAAAAGATGGCAGCACTATCTCCGTATATATCTAATGTATCTTACCATTGCACGAAATTTCCTTGCTGTTCCTATAAATTCAAGCCTAGAGAGTTCAAACTTTCAGGGAAGAAAGTTGATAACCAATTCAAGAGCATGATCGATGTCGAATTTTTATTTTCGTTTTCCTTCATTGTTGAAATCGCTTCATTGGTGCTGTGAATATCGAAACCTATAACAATGAACAGAAAAGAAAATTAAAAATCGGCATCGATCATGCTCTTGAATTGGTTATGAACTTTCTTCCCTGGAAGTTTGAACACTCTATGCTTGAATTTGTGGGAGCAGCAAGGAAATTTCGTGTAACAGTGAAAATACATTAGACATATACGGCGGTAGTGCTGCCATCTTTTGTTGGAGATAGTTGCTTTAGATTATCCTTAAATACAGCTACTCTAAATCTGCGAATCAAATAAACTTGCTTATAGAAACTTCTCGATGTTTGCTGGACAAACATTTTTCAACAAATTACATTCAATTTTTAGTTATCGTGTATTTCGGGAAACGCCTTAGCCGAACCGGTCTACCTGTTCCTGTAAGATCACCGAAGTCAAACAGCTCTGGGTCTGGTCAGTGCTTGGACGAATGATCGTTGCAGTACTCCATATGGTGTTGCCTGTGCGGCGTCAACCCAGCGTCGTGAGACTAATTGGAGAGCTACCTGAATAAAGGTAGCGGACTCCGGTCACGAGAACCTGCATTAACGGCGAGGAGGAGCCGAGATGATGACCACATCTCACCTCCACGGCATGAGTGCCAAAGCCGGCTGGTAGGCCTGGGCCCTTAATGGACTGTCGTGCCACGGGGTTTGGTTATTTAGTTATCTTTATATTATTATAAGCTTACCTTCAATTACGTTCCACGAGAACATAGATTAAACTTACAAATCTTCAAGGCTTTCTAGCCAAAACTTAATTAAATTAAAATCATTTGATTTTTTACTAGTGTCTCAGAGAAGCACATGTTTCCAAAGCTCTGCCCACTGTCGCGCAGACGCAGAACTCCTTGAACTATTAGGGCTGCTTTACGTGAAAGCTTGCGTTGCGTGCGATTTGGGTGAATAGCCAATTGAAACACATGTCACACTTACAATAAAACACGCAATAAAACACGTGTTTCAATTGGCTACTCACCCAAATCGCACGCAAAGCAAGCTTTCATGTAAATCAGCCCTTAGTACCACCGCAAAGCGTTCACCCCGCAAGTAGCAGCTTGGCCTGGTGGTCAATGTATTGGGAAGCTGACTGAGAGGTCCCGGGATCAAACCCTGGCGTCGTTGTTTTTACATATTTTTCTTTTTTTCAAGAAAATTAACTTTTTTTAATGTATATACGCATTAGGAAATTTAATAAAAGTAGTGATCAAGGGCACTTGGAGGTTAAGTCAGGTTCGGTGTTTTAATTATTATTATTATTTTATTGCACACGCGACTTGCACAGATACATTCCACGCGCGCTCGCCTTAGACGCGATTACTTTTTTCTTTTCAAAAACTTCTAAAATTCTCTTCTGTTTGTTTTTCGTCCTAGCTAAAACGGAGGGTTTATGGCCTGAACATGCTTTCTATTTAGAATCACCAAATCGTTCAAACATTGTTAATACGCGTACATTTGCAAGTCTGTTCCCGCCCATAAAACTCATTTTATCTTATCATACATTTGCAAGTTTGTTTGGTTCTTTATTCGATAATAAGTTGCACTAAATTGCTTTACACTTGCACTTAATAACCATATACTTATACACTCTATAACACCTAATAGAATCGAGAATACCCCAAGTTAATAGTTACGAAAATGGCCCAACACGCAAAGTTTATTAAGGTTTTTATCTGCGTAGTACTTTGTTGAGCCGTTTTTCGAAGCCATAACTGCCCCGATTCGTTGTAGTAATGATTAGTAATCAGCTCAAACAGAAACTTATTTGTGCTTTTTAAAAATATTTTTACAGGTAAACTGGTTGTGTTTAAGAGCAAAAACAACCCTGATGGTCTTCAGTGCAACTGTCTGAGTCAGTGTGAGTACAGTGCTTATCCAGTCACCTTAGCTACGCCGTAAGTAGTTCAAACTTTAACTTATTTTCATTCATGCGTTGATCTTTTGTTTTGGGATTCTTATAGAAAAATAACCGAGAGAAGATTACTATTAGTATTGTGTATTTATGCAGAAGGTCGATCCGCATGCATGTGTCCAATTTTGAATCGTCCCCATGCTCATATTTTGTTGTCAGGTTCCCGTCGCAATATTTCCCTCAACATACTGAAAAATTTCCCGATTGGTTAAAAGTGCAGGAGAAAGCTAGGAGGAGCCTGTAGTAGTGAGTCACCAGTCTAGGACTGGCCAGGGCCGGAATCCCGGATAGACGCATTAATATTCAATCCATAGCGAACGGGTTAAACATGAGTTATGGTACTGCTCACAAAATTGTGAAAGATCTGGGGTATCATAAAGTGTGCGCGCAGTGGATCCCCAGGGTGTTGACGGAGGACCAAAAGTTGGAGCGTATGGGTTGCGCCATTGAACATTTATCCCGTTACCATTTGGAAGGTAACGATTTCTTGCTGCGCATTGTTGTTGAGGATGAAACTTGGTGCCATCATTTTGAACCGAGTTCAAAGGCTTCCAGTATGCAGTGGAAACACCTCTCATCTCCACGTCCCAAAAAGTTCCGTCTGCGGGAAAGTTATGGTGTCTGTGTTCTTTGATTGCCATGGACCGTTATTGCTCGACTTCAAGGAACCAGGACAGTCCATCAACGCCGCACGCTACTGTCAGACCTTGACACAGTTACGGAGAGCCATCAAAAACAAAAGGCCTGGTTTATTGACCGCTGGAGTCATTGTGTTGCATGACAACGCGCGTCCACACGTTGCAAACCAAGTGCAGGATTTGTTTCAACGATTCAAGTGGGAAATGTTGCGACACCCGCCCTACAGCCCTGACCTTTCACCTTGTGACTTTCACATCTTTGGGCCTCTAAAGAAGGCATTGAAAGTTCAGAGATTTCAGTCTGACGCTGAGGTTCAGGACGCTGTGCGTGATTGGTTTGATAGTCAGCCGTCCAAATTTAACATGGACGGCATTTGTAAGTTAGTGACACAGTGCGACAAGTGTCTCAACGCTCATGGTGACTTCTTCTAAACAATATTTTTACTGCACGCTAACCATAGACGCCTCTAGATAGTGTACAAGTTTCCGCTCGAAATAAACTTTATTTCATGAATTATGACCACTGAACGGATTTCAGTTGATCTCCTCTCGTAATAAGAACAATGTTTTTCGTTTAATGGGCTTTCAAGGGTTATTTTGCCGGAGTCGCTGAGATCAATATTGACACTTTTAATGTTCAAGTTTCCCCCCCACCCCCTGGAAATGGGAAAGGGTGACAAAAATAATCGTAAACGACCAATATTAAGTCGAATCCATAGTTTACTTTACGGGGTCGCTGAGATTAATAGTGATACTTCGTATGCAGTTCACGTTCATCCTCCACTCCCTGGGCGGGGAGGGAGGGGTGGAACCAAAACCAATTTAGGGTAAGCACCAACTTGTAGTATAATTGTTACAAGATACATCGCAGATCCCATTCATCAAAACGGGAGCAGGAACTGTTTGTAAATAATTCCGATTCTTTTTTCGATTTTTCTTCCTTTTTTCTTAAGTCATACGTATCAGATACCGTTGCGAACATTGTCATTGGTTTACTAATCGCTATTGCTATCTTGTTGGGCTAGGCACTTTCAGCTTGAGCCAGTCAAAGTGACAATATTAATCTCAGTGATTCCAAAAACTATGGATTTGACACTAATATTGGTAGTTTTCGATTATTAAAATTTAAAATGACACCCCATTCCCCATGTTTTTCTTATGGGGACTTTCCACACCCATATCTCTGCCCAGGGGTGATCTAGAGACCTGGAACCGGCTATTTGGAGCATGTCTCCGACAGCTTTAAAACATGTTAAAATTCATGATCCTATCTACAGTAAACACGTTAGCGTAGGTGTCCCAAATATCGCCCCTGTTCCTAATATCGCCTATGTGTGTTTCCAAGCTACTACTGTATTTGCACTATCTATGAGTTTATGTGGTTATCGTAAAGGTCTGATGCTTTGTGAAACTTAGCTTTAGCGGGGAGCTTCCTATCAGTTATAGCAAATACAATATGGCGTCTGAAGTTTTTGAGGTTGTGAAGAACATATTTTGGTCTCCAATCACTCCAGGGAATGACCAGGTAAATGTTTCCAAATCATAATTTCGAGTAGATCACTTGAAAGTGCTTTAAATTAGGTGTAATTGATTTCGGAATAAAGCTGTGTTTATTAAAGAGTGTTTCTTATATATTTCTTATTTCGTATTCTAAACAATGTTTTCATTAATAATATATCGTTTTTAAACATAATTGCATATGTGATCAGGAAAATTCTAATTGATATGGGAAAACCATTGTTTTGTTTTGAATCCTGAACACCAAAAATGTGGTTTTTGGAATAATGTATTTCTGTCTTCGGTTATTTATGTTGCTACTACAACTAAACGCTAAATTTGTCAAATTAAAATAGTTATTGTCTGTATTGTCTGTCCGTCACTTGAAAGTAGCTATAAATTAAATGACTTTGTGGGAGAAACAATGAGCTATCATGTTAATTTTTTGTTGACTGACCTCATTAACAACTATTGACCCTGATGTAGTTTGTATTCCATAAACAAAACACGGGACATTTTAGCGTTCCGGCAAACGTTTTTGGGACACCGGGACAGAACTCTGAGAAAGGGACGATCCTATATTTTACGGGATATATATGACTCCTACCGTGGGGTCCATAAACTGCTCTTCCAGCCGGGGCCCCGGGAGGCCCAGTCCGACACTGTGAGTCACTATCGCAAGTGTGTGTTCTGTGCATCATGGCTCTAAAGATCAACCAGTCGTGGGAAGACTACGTAGTAGCACTTTTCCACGCCAAGCATTCGGTGTCTAAAATTCAAAAATAGTGAAAAGAACATGGATGCGCATTGGGTTCAACGACTATCAAGAACATAGTTATTCGGCATAAAAACCAAGAGTTACCAACGATTTAATTACCCACGAAGGGGACTAGGAAGCGAGCTTGCCGCCGCCGCCTGTGTCTTATAATTTGAGTCGAATGGCCCTCCAGGAAGCTTTCCCCTCCGCAACATGTGATGGCCACACGACTCCATGTAACACAATAAAACTGTGAACAGGAACTTGCGTGAGAAGTTGAACCTCCGAAATGTCTTTAAAAGTCATGGAAATCACCTAAGTGCGGCCCATCGGTGTGAAAGATCAACAGCAGGCGCCTCTACGAACGCCATTTCTCCGGGGAAAAGTGGAAGTATGTGGTCACACTAGATTAGGCATGGGTGTATTTATCAGACTGTGGCAAAATTCGAGCTAACACTTATACTTCACGCGATGAAAAATCCAGTCCCGAGTTCATCCATCATTGAAAAGCAACTTTCTCGAAAGGATTCATGGTTGTTACGGGATACTGCTATCGAGGCAAGTTAACTATTCGTCAGGTCCCTAAAAGCAGTAAAATCAACTTTGCCTTCTTTCATCAACATATCCTGATCCCAATTTACACAGATGACCTGCCTCGTTTGTATAGAACCATACATCTCATTCTACCGATAAATTTCTGCATCAGATGGCGAAAGACATCGGCATTCGGACTATTCCATTTCACGATATATTGGTGGTCACCAGATGCCAGGTGGTCCTATGGATTTCTGCGGATTTGATCTACTAAAAAGGGCACTTTCATCTCGTCTTGTCACCATTCGTCTGTGCAAAGTCTGTAAGGAGGAGTGGCAAATGATTCCACTTCCTGAACTTCGTCGTAGCCTTCTAGAATGGAACTTACGGTGCAGGGCTATTGCCAAGACACGTGGGATCACACTGAGGCCAAGCGATAGTGGTCCCGTGGATTTTTGTAAGGTGCTAGTTCAAAATTAGACACATTACGCGGATCGACCTTCTGTATTTCTCGCTTGTTAAATGTGCACATAATGAAGTGGATATCTCATGAGGAAGTGTCTATTCTATCATACTATTACCTCTTGTCTCAGTATGGTATGTGCTACGCTTGCTTGCCTGGTTTTAGAAACTTCAGTGCTTGGGTTGTGCTTCCGCTGTATTGACCATGTTTCTTTTATGAGGATAATTCATCTTAGTTTCCTGAGTTTATGATTAAATAAAAAAGGGGTAATTAACTCTAACAAGCTTGAACTGAAGTTGCTAAGTTACGGACATACTCGAAAAGATACATACAAGTGCTAAAACGAACCTTTGTACCCTACGTACAAAGGCAGAAATTGATAATGCTGGTAATGTATACAAGGAATAGCAAAAATCAAGATTTCCAAAAGGCCATAATATTATTTTGTGTGCGTTTCATAACAACATAAATTACTGAAATAAAAATTAGCTACTCACCTCAACCTCTTATATTTATTGTTCATACTAACGTGCACTTTCCCTCGAATGTTCATCAAATCTCGATCGTATGTAAACAAAAGCACGTGATTGTACTCCACAGCATTTTCTCCTCTTTCAAATCTTCCGCGTGTCACCGAAATAATCAACACTTCGCAAACAATTAATAGGCATTACTTTCACAAGTGATTTTATAATTCTCTGTTATCAAACTTACTGTCTATTTAGACTAGGACTCCGCTACTTCTATGGCAACGAACCGAATGTGGCGTAAAAATGTCAGAACGTATGCTCTACTAAAATGAAAATAATTACAATTGTCCTGCCAATAAATTTTGAACTTGTATGCTTTTGGAATGAATCTGGAATGAGAGTTATCAAACGAGAAGGTGGTTCATTGTGTATAATAGATACATATAAATTTCTTGCATTCTATTAATTGACATATACCCAGCATGTGTCAATTGACCGTGTAAATTCAAATACATGATGTTTCTCTCACATAGAATGACGTTTCAATAGGGTTTTACATAATTCCTACCAGGTAAAATGACAAAATGGAACCAATAATAAAATTCCTTTCTATTGCCTTCCCCAAAAGTTATGCTAGTCAATGGAACATCAAACATCAGACTGAGAAATGCTTAGGAAATATTTTCGTTCTCTATGTGTACGAACGTGCATTAACAGAAACATGGTCGCGAGATATAATCAGAGTACATACTCACATATAGTCTGCACGTAAAGACATTATTGGAACCTCAAAACAACGTCGTCTAGCTGTGCCTTGTAAAAATATGATTTTAGACTTAAAATTTGAAGATGCCCTAAAACGTGTTCTGAATTGTATTTAATATATTGTTTTTAAACGTTTACAGGATGGTAGCAAACTCAGAGAATTGGACTTTTCGCCCGGCTATGAATAAACCTGGAGTAAAATATAAGAGAGATGTGATCTTCAGCATACTGGATCTCATTGGTAAGTTACCATTTACCTTAATAAATGTTAAACTATAAATTATTAGTACAAACAGAGTGAAAATATATCAAGGGAGACAGAAAGACCTTTATGAATATCAACCATAGAGTTATAAAATTACTTACTAAATTCACTGCTGGAACCACTGTCAAAA
>JAGDQP010044579.1:0-15857 GCA_022664845.1 Lepisma saccharinum
TTTTTACAGGTTATAGTTATTCTCAAAATCTCCAGATTTTTTTACATTGTTCGTTTCAGTGTTTTCTTCATTTACATTAAATCTCATTTATAATCTCTTTACTGAGAATTCATAGAAAAAATATTTTGTATGGTGCGGGCTGATTTGACCCCCCACCCCCACCTTGGTAATAGGTGTAACCCATCTTTGTTATTGCTATTTTTCGTGATATTTGCAAAACCTTCATATTTAAGGAAAAACAACTACTATTTATATCCAAACAAACCACCGCTTAAGTTTTTTTTTCCAAATCTAACACAGAATGGAAAAATAATAATAATAAAAAAAAAACATTTTGTCATGTTTTCGAACAAAGTTCAGATTAATGAAATATAAATATATATATATATATATATATATATATATTGAGAAGTTCAAATTGAGTAAATTGGAAGAGCCATCATTTAAAAGTTTGTAAAATCAGTTTGTTTTTCATTCTGGGTTATGTTTAAGTGACAAAAGTACTAATCTTTTAGGCTAATTTGATCAATAACTTCTTTAAATTGAGTTGTATTCGAGCTTAATTTGAATCGAAATTGTTTGTTGATATTTATCATACACAGACTAAAGATTATTTTCCTATGTTAGTTATATTATTGGCTCCTTTTTGGCTCGTATTATGTACTTTAGTGGAAATTCAACAACCTCTGTACACAAATGTGTTCATGATCTGGCCACACTTGGAACAGTTGACTGTGTCTTGTGCTTGCACCGTAGCTTTGCATTTGAGTACATTTTGTAGCGTGAATAAAAACACCTTGTATATTTAACATGTGCAGCAAATATCTGAGTGAAGAGGAGGTCCAGAATGTCCTCTTAAACAGCGACATTGATGATCACAATATAAATAACTCAAAATCACAATATAGGGTCCAAAAATGACCTGAAAACAGCGCAGGCAAATTTGCCCCCGCTCCCCTGGTACCACATGTAGCACATACGAGCATGGTATTCGTAGGGTTAAGATGTGATTCATGTGTCTTTGTGAAGGTCTTGGACACACCTTTCATTTGATATGAAACACTTGCCTCTCCCTATGAATTGAGAATTTAAGCTTGAACTTAGACCATTTGGCCTTGAATAGCAAAAATGACGTCACCAACTATTTTTGTAAAACTTTCGGAAAATAATGGTCTTTTAATTCGTGAAGACCTGTGCAAAGCTCTATTATGGGAATGGGAAACTCATTCATAGGAAGGAAGATCATTTTTAAAATTTGATTTGCGACTGTTAAGCATTTTAGGTACAGGCCGGCTTGTAGTGTCCCCCCCCCCCGTTCCCTCGTGTGCAATTTGATGAAACAATATTACCAATAGTGTCATTGTATAGGTTAAGAGGCAAGTGTTACGAAAAGTGAAGGTCGCAATTTGCGCAGTCTGTCTGGGGCCATGGGGGTGGCGAATCTAATATGACCCCTGGAACATGCGATTTCTAGTATAAAAGTGACCACCACATTTTCCGAATTTTTACACCTATTTATGTCTACATGTAAGGTTTATGATGGTAACCACTTGGGTAGTCCATCTTGGGATATATGATTTTGATCGTAAATACTACAATTTGACACCAAAATCTTTGCTCTAGGTACTATAAATCTGAAGATATAGTTGTTGAATGCCAGAAATTGCATATTTCGGTCACCATATTGAATTCCTTCTCCGCATAGTCCAAGACGGATGGCCACCACCATTTGCTGATAATTTTTATTGTAAAACATTAAAATTATACACCAAAATCATAGCTCTTGGTTCAATAGTTCCAATGATTATCGAGAGAGTGGCTGCCTGCAGACTAGAAATGGCTTATTCTGTCAGTCATGTTGAATTTTCCCTCTCCGTATCCCAAGACGGACTACCCAGGTGGCTGCCATCGTTTGATAACAGTTTTGCTAATGAAACCTTATAATTAGACACCAACGACATAACTCGAAGCGTAAAAATTCCTAAAGCATACTCACTTTTATATTACTAGCTTGTTCTGTGTGCAGATTCTAACATTGAATAATACTTTTGTTCTGGGAAAATAGTTTTAATGTTGATTTTGTTTATGGTGATTTACAGGATTTTAAACGAGAAAGAAGATTAGTTGGAAACCTTCTTCCTGTTATTGTTATTAAAAAGGAAGATATTCATGAAGCTGAGCGATGTTACTCCACTTCTATGTCAAACGGATCTCTTCCTAGCAAGTCTGAATGTCAGGAATGCATTTCTTCTGGAGATGATTCCGAGCAACAGTCAAGATGGAGTAAAGAAAAACTCAATACTACAGACCATAAAGGTAATAACATGTTCAGTATGGTCGAAAATGGTGATGAGGTGAATACTCAAATAAACCTCTCAGAACAATCTCCTGGTACAGGGGCTAAGTGTGATCCTTGTATAGAGGATTGTGTTGAAAGAAAGGTATCAAGAATAGGGATAAGCAATTACAAGCAAGAATCCTCTAGTGTAGATTATACAATCGAGAGTTCTAGTGAACATAAATTTTCTGCTAGTAACGTGAAAAAAAGAGACGGTACTTGAAGGTCAGGAAATTTATCAACCAATAATTAACAACTTTGAATGTTATATTAAAGACTAAAGATGACTGATTGCAAAATATTCTTGAAGGCTTGAGTGTCAGTGCTATCGTATCATGCCAAGTAATCTGTTGCGAACTATGTATAATTATCCCGTTGACATGTTCCCCTCAAACAGTAAAATCTAAAATCCAAATAAAATATTTAGTGGTGATAAAGAGCCATTTATCATTTCGATCAAAACTTTGTTTTTCAGGATGTGTGAAGCTGGTGCTAAATTTCTAGTGTAATTTTTTTCCATGATACTTTCAGCAGGGAATACTTCGGATGGAGAAGGAAGAATTTGTACTCCCAGGATATGGAAAGGATCTTGAAAATAAACATTGTATATTTCGTGTTTTGAGTCAGTTTAATATTTTATCTAATACGAGGGTTTGGTGGCTATAAGACAAGTAGCTGTTTTTGGCGAATAGAATAACTGATTTTAATCAACAAATTCCTGCAAAGTTAGAGATTTTGTGACATGTTGCATACGGATCACATTAAAGCAACACTTCTTTTTGGAATATATTATAAGCGACTTGACTACGCATATCCTACTAAAAGAGGAAGATGATGTAGTGATGTGCTGCCGTTGCTTTCGTTGGGACAAAGAATAATGTTATTTATTTACTTCTTATAATTTCGTAAATTTTATACGAAGACGGAAGTGTTGTTGCAATGATGCGGTTGCTATAAAGTTTTTGTGCAAAGCACGGGAAGCAACGTAAATTTTAATGGTGACACATAATTACATCACTTTCTTCTTAAACCAGTAACATTTCAAATCAAACTGTTGTTCTAATGTGGTCGGTATAAAATACATTTGCATAGTCAACAATTGGTTAAATGTTACTTAAGGAATTTGCCAAAACTTTTATGTATCTGCTTATCCCATAAAAAATGTATTTTTGCACCGTGAGGAAAATAATGATAGCTTGTCTGAAACACTATCGTTAGTCAGGAAAATAGTCTCCATCGGACTTCACAACACTCTGCCACCTGTCAGCCAGTTGTAGAATAAATCCCCGCTGAAAGAAGTCACCGGTTTAGAGGCAAAGAACTGGGTCACTGTTCGTCGCATGTCATCCTCATTTTGCAGCGTTTTCCTGGAAAGGTGGTTTTGTAGTCTGTTTGTGCAAGATCTGGTGAAAACGCCAGGTGGGGGAGTTTCTCCCAGCCACATTCCTCGATCTTAGCGCAGTTCCTTCTTGCCGTGTGTGGGCGCGCGTTATCACCGTGGATGAGCACACCCTTGCGATTAACCAGAGCAGGACGTTTCTCCGAAAATGCAATTTGTAGACGTTCAGGCTGTTGACATCTGCATTGATGGTCTGGTTACGTGGCAAGAGCTCAAAGCGGATTATCCCACGGATATCTTGCTTCTGTTTCTGTTGAGGCGTACCAATTTTCGGTGTTTCGACACGTACCCAAGGTCATGCAGATGACGATGAACGTTTGAATGGGTGGCATGGAGTTCGCTGGCCAGTTCTTCAACAGTTTGCATTGGATTTGCCTCCACCGCTGCTCGCAGGTCATCGTTGTCCAGCTGTGCAGGTCTCCCTTCTCGTGGCTTATCTTTGAGGCTGGTGTGCCCAGACCGAAACCTCTGGAACCACCTCTTCGCACATCAAGAGCACCGTAACAATATACGGCATTGTTGTTTCGTGCCGCTGCGTTGGCTGGATGTCCCTCGTGCAATTTATACAGCATGATATGCTATATGTGGTCCTCTGAAATGAAATCACAGAAAATACTAATTTTGTAAAATTAAAACTAAAATCGCAACTTCGGCAGAACTACAGAGAAATAAACCTAAACCAGGTATAAATGGTTATATCCAAAATAGCATATGAGGAGAGATTCAAATTGAACTCTCTTACTTTACTAATTGACATAGTTTCTGTGCAAACGTACTAGCTAGTTTAAAATACGTTACTTGTGATGTGGACCCCAGATTGTGTATGTAAAAGTCGACGTTTCACCGATTTCACTATCGTCGTCGTCAAGAATATAAACACACATTGACAAAACTAAGACTTACTAGAATGGAGAATAATGAAAATTGAAAGAAAGCATAAAATGGTAAACAAGAATTAAATACAGTCTATCATGTTGATTATGACGTCAGGTAAATGTCAGACTTCAAAGGAAAGGCAGTTAACGATATGTACGAATACTTGCGGAATGAAATAGCATGAAACATTTGCAGGGCAACGGATATTGTCCATAGGTTACTGTGTATAGGAACTGTGGAATATGATCATATGTGAGAAATAATATTTTTTTTATTATTATTTTGTTAATCGTAAAAATTAATTTACTTGTGAAATAAAATTTGTATATTGTGTTAATTTACTTAAGAAAAGTTAGAAGATATTGGAGTTAAGTTTTTGTGGTTACGATTTTACATTTCGGTAAGTAATGTGTCGAGAAAGAGAAATCAAGCTTTGCTCAAAAATCTTTGTCCGTATTGAGAGAACTTTCTCCGGATACTTATAGCATCATGAATCATATCAACGTCAGATTCAACTTTGTGTAAGACGCAGGATGACTTCATGTTGTGCTTCTCTATTTTTAGTTGCCTTGAGAGACCGGAGACAGGATTTTGAGACACTTTCATGTTCTTTGATCATAATGTGTAAGTTCAGGGTGTGTATGACCCTGGAAAAACTAGAATCCTCAGGTAATTTTATAAACCTGGAATAGCCAGGGAAATTATAATTTTTTAGAGAAACCCAGGGAAATTTATGAGGTGGACCACAGTTGGTAAGAGCACTGCCCTGGGAAGGTGAAGGTCATGTGCTCGATTCCCACTGCTGACCGGATGTTTTCAATGTGTTAATATTCTTCTTTCTCTCAGTCTTTTCCCACCTACGTGAGGTCGACGTTTCTGACGTCTTCTCCCAAATCCCTGTCTTGATCTTCTTCCCCTGACAAACCTTTCTCCCCGAGATTATTCTTAACTCTATCCATCCATTTCCTCCTTGGCTCCTCTCTACCTCTCTTGCCCTCTGCTTCCATTTCCATCACTGTTCTGACTACATACTCATTTGTTCTCCTCATTACATGTCCATACCACTGCAGTCTTTCTTGCATCTTCTTAGATATCTCTACAGCTTTGGTTGTACTTCTTACTTTCACATTTCTCACTCTCTTCTTGTTATCCCACACATCCAGCGTAGCATTCTCATTTCGGTGACATCTAATCTCTTTTCTTGTTCTTTCTTTATTGGCCATGTTTCTGCTGCGTACATCATTGCTGTTCTAAGCAATGTTTTGTAAATCATCCCTTTAATCTTCACCGTGATTTTGCGGTCGCAGAGAACGCCACTTACTTTCTTCCAATTTCGCCATCCCTCGTGTATTCCTCTGTTTAAAGAAATTATATTTTCACTTGTGAAAAACCAAAAGCCTAATCCAAAATGGTTGGCCGCATGGCTGTTTTGAGCTGAAAATTCTCTAAGTCCAACTTCGGGTATCTTCGGAAACAGTAAACCAGAGAGAGATGCCAGGTTAGAGTGAATCTTTGCAATTGGAAAGAGAAATGTACAAATGTGTTTTTCTTCTTTTAAGTGCAGTAAGAGATGTTGAAATGATAATTAAGTGCAGAAAAAAAGTAACATCCGTTGAAATGTGTAATGATACAGTATTTCGAAGCTATGTATACATATGTCAGCACGCCATGGTTTTGTCACCTGTTTCCACTCGTAAAAGCACATTTGCAATGAAAGGAAAAACCGCAAACATAGTGCTCGCATCCATAGTGGAATGAACAAAAGATAGGATAAAAAATCATAGCATTTTTTGGACACCGAAAATTGTTATGTTTCTTCAGAAGGAGTTTGGTAGATTGTTCATGTTAGCCAGTGGTAGACCACGTGGCTTCTAATCGGGAGGTCGTGGGTTCGAGTCACGTTTTTTGACAAACTTTTTTATGTAATTATGTATTCCTCAAAGCATGAATAATTAGATAAAATAATTACATTAAAACAAATAAGTTTTATATGTATTCATATAATCATTTCAGGACAAGTAATTATTATGTTTAAAATATAACATCAGAGAGGTGGTAAGTGTTGACAGAACGGCGGTAACATGTCAGTGTTAAATACAAATTAAGTAAATCGTGTAATAACAATAAATAAGTGTGTGTAGTGTATGTGTTTGCAGCTATTTGTGATACGGAAGTAATTTCTCAATATCCTCATTCCACAGGGTGTCTAGCAGTCGTGAAAATCGGGAAGTCGAGAATTTGTCTTAAATTTTAAAAAATGGTCGGGAAATCGGGAATTTTGAAAAAAAAAGTAACTTTTAACAAGTTTTTCGTGTAGAGAATTTGGAGTAACTATAATCGAAGTCGAATAAGAATCGTTCAGAATAGTCAAAGTTCATTCAACCAATGGATCCACCCAGAAGGGGGCATTTTTTTTTTTTTTTTTTGTTGGTTTGGCTCAACTTCTTTCAGATGTAACTCAAGTTGCAATAGATAATTAATATTGGATGTAGCCTATCCCTATTCTGATTATAAATCTATACTATACACAAGTTTCGTTAGTACGTTTAGAGTGTCTGCATAGTACTGATCGCTTTTGGGAAACGTTACGTTATTTGGTCCACCATAAATATTACTGTGGGCAAGGTTCTAGATCGCTGGCCCACACTTGAAGTACGGGTGGTACCTTTGTTAAATAATGGCCTTTACTAAAAATTATAGCACTACCACAGTTCACGATTAGATTTTTACGAAAATGATGTTTATGTAAAGAAAACCAGTGTTCTAGAACCGTCCCGACTTGAGGTTACGTACAGCTAGGTTAGTTTGCTTTAGAATTAATAAATTAAAGTTACTTACGATGTGCGAAGAATGCTATTTAGAGCCTCTTTGACCCTTGTACTTAAGAAAATAATAGAATTCTTAACGTTACACATATGGTGGATCAATTTTTGTAACTCTTGCGTTGCCTTTGAAGGTAATTTAAACATGCTGTTTGTTGTAGAGATAAGTGTTTAAGAAAAATGGCACAGGCATCCTTCAGAATTAAAATACAGGTAGTTTTATCACGTCTGTTTTATTTTTTATTTATTTATTAAAAATACATCACAGCGCATAAGACATAGTCAGAGGAATACAATATAGAAAGAATGAATATAACATTACAAAAGATATAAAATACATCTAATATGTAAATACCGTCAGTTTATGAATCAATACAAAAATCGTGTACATATTGATAAAATAAGAATTGATTAGTACACAGTTTAAAACTAGTACAGAGATTTTAAACTGATTAATCTACAATTACCGATTTATTTAAAGTTGTCATGTAATCAGAAATTTCCATAAAAGAATATCCCTCACCATTTATCAATAGCGCTTTTACTTCCTGTTTAAATTTTTTAATAGGTAGATCCTTTAATCTCCTAGCCAACAAATTATAAAACTTTATACCCTGATACATATATGAGTTTTGTGTTTTGGTTAACCTAGTTTTCAAAGGTACCAGAAGATACCTTTGTTTCTGGTTCCATAAGAATGGACATCTGCACCAATCTTGAGATCATCCTTATGAGTCCTAATGTATGTAACCGAATGGTATACAAAAAGTCCTGGGATCGTTAGAATTTTTAAGCTTCTAAAACATCCCCGACACGATTTCCAAAATGGAAACCGAAGTATTGTTCTGAGGGCTTTTTTTTTTTTTTTTTTTGCCACTTAAAACTATCTTCCAGTCCACCGAATGACCCCACATTAAAATACCGTAATTGATGTGACTTTGAACGAGAGCATGAAATGCCATACATAAATACCCGAGAGATAGACTCTTACGCAGTCTGCGCAGCATATAAATGCTTCTAGTCAACCTACCAATGAGATAGTCAATATAAACTTTCCATGTAAGGGAATAATCTATATAATTTTGCCTATTATGCATCGTAGTACTGTTGCTTAAGGAAATTAAATATTTTCTGTTTTATCATGATCAATTTTCAGATCGTTTTCCTCGAACCAGTTTATCATGTTGCCCAACTCCATATCTTTACGTAAGATTAGTGTATCAAGATTTTTATGACCCATGACCAAAGTGGTATCGTCGGAATAAAGAACCGCCCTACCTGCATAACATTTGGGAG
Source organism: Lepisma saccharinum (assembly GCA_022664845.1). Classification (NCBI taxonomy): domain Eukaryota; kingdom Metazoa; phylum Arthropoda; class Insecta; order Zygentoma; family Lepismatidae; genus Lepisma; species Lepisma saccharinum. The sequence continues at coordinate 8,732 of JAGDQP010044579.1, forward strand.
ATTATTTAAGAATATAACGAACAAAAGAGGTCCAATAATGGAACCCTTAGGAACTCCTCTATTGACTATCCTAAAATCTGAAAGTTTACCATTTACTTTAACTTGTTTACGATCCAGTAAATAAGTTTTAATGAGGTTTAAATTCATACCAGTTATACCATAACATCTTAATTTTTCGATCAGCAAGGGATGTGAGATAGAATCAAAGGCCTTGCTCAGATCTAGTAAAGTGACTGAGGTTATTAGTTTATTTTCAAAGTTTTTTAGGATCTTCCTAACTACCCTTTCTACCGCGTCAATAGTACTAAATCCAGTGCGGAAACCGTACTGACAAGGATTCAAAATTTTGTGAAGTTCAAAATGATCTCGTATTTGATTGGTGATAATGACTTCAAAAACCTTAGAGAAAATTGCAACCAAGGTAATCGGTCGGTATTTTGCAGGTATCTTCTTATCGCCTTTCTTGTAGATTGGGATAACTATTGATTTTTTTTAAATTTCCGGAAATTCGCCAATGATCCTAGATTTATTCATTAATATACATTTATATGGGGCAATTATATCCACGCTATGTTTCAAAAGAAATGTTGATAGACCAAAAACATTCTCAGAATAACTATTCTTTAGAGCCTTTGTGGCCAAAATAATACAAACAGGTGATATAACCTTAAGTTCAAAATCATTGTGAGACGACGAATCTTTTATAGTAGGGCAAATATTTATAGGTGTCTGCTTCTTAACGATGTCATCGCCTGTACATATACTAGGACCAGCAGCGTTAACAAAAAAATCATTTAGCTCATTAGCCGATATATCAATTTTGTCTATTTTACACTTTTGTCCGGATTCCTGATTGATTATTGACCATGACGCAGATTTTTTTTTGCTTATAGATTCCATTATTATTTTGTTATTATGCATTATTTTAGCCTTTACAATTTCCTTTCTATATGCGGTCTTGAGTACTTTATACCTTACAGCAGCATTCTTATTATCCAACTTCATTTGTATGTGCCAATAAAAAAGGGATTTTTTAATTTTATTAAGTGTCTCATTTTTCCAAGAGCAGAGGTTAATAGTTTTTTTGTCACGAAAGTATTTTGTGCCAATCGGACAATGTGTTTGTATACCGAACTGAATCACCCCCATGAAAGAATTCCAAGCTATGTTCATGTCATCATATAAACTTAACAATGCATCAAAGTCAACAGAAGCTAGATAATTTCTAAGATTGAGGATATTTTGAACTTTCTGTCTTCTAGTACTTTTGATTGCAAGTGTGTCCTTAATATTATTGTATTTAAAATTTGGTACATGCACGACTCAAAGTGGAAAATGATCGGCTGGACCAGGAGCAATGGTACCACAATGTATATAAGTGGTGTGTCTGGAAACAATCAAATTATCTAAACAAGCATTAATACGTGTGGGGAGATTATTACTGTAATACCAGTTTAAGGAATTGAGAACCTCTGTAAATCTCTTTACATTTGTAGTTTGTCCCTTCAGTATATCAATATTAATATCACCAACGATAATTATCTCATGGTCAGAATAACATGAAAAGATGTTAAATAAGTCCTCTAATCTAAGAAAATATCAATATTTGAATCAGGAGTACGATATATTGCAATTAAAATCAATTTTATACATTTCAAGCGAGTACCTGTAACTTCAAATTCCTTCGAACTGCTTAGTCTAGACAAGTTAATGTATTCGATACCAAAATCTAAATCATGTCTTATATATACTGCTACACCACCGTAGTTACTATCCGATCTACAGTAATAATTTATCAATTTATAATTGGTTGGAATATACATATCCATCTCAGTGGAATTCAACCAAAGTTCATTTAACACTACGATCTGAACTGGGAATTCATCTAAAAGTAATTCAAGGACACCCAGCTTATTCCTGATTGATTGAATATTTAAATGCAATATTGTCACGATAGTACTCAGTGTACATTGTTCCGTTAAATAACATTTTTTACCTCTCAAGTGTGTGATACAATGGTCAATCTTAATTGGAGGATTTATTACAATATTGGATTCTTGAATCTGCAGTTTATATTTTGCAGATTCATTCTTCAGTTTCCCTGTTTTTTTTTTCAATTTAAAGGTATTACAGTCTTACTAGTACTACTTAGTTTGGGCAATATTTGTCGAATTTCTTTAAGCAATTGTTCGCATACAAAGGTTTTACCCAAGTTGTTCAAGTCCATACCATGATTAGTATGGAATCTTTTACCTATGCCCTCAATATCAATTACATTTAGGCATTTGAATCTCTTCCTTAATAAGTAGTGCCTGTTGTTCGGTAAGTGGGCCTCTGTATTTTTTTATGTTGTTAGGTTAGATTAGTATATTTGCTATTTTCACTGGTTTTTAATAGAAAATTTCAGCAGCCCGCTTACCGAACCTACTCCTAAGTAATGAGCAGTATTGCTAGTGCGTTCCAAAAGTAGTCTTTAAGTATTGAAACTCAGGTCCAGAAGTCTATTACCTGAGAAGGATAACGGGCAGATTGTCAGTGTCGGGTTATTTATATTAGTACGATAACTCCACCCTATTGGCCGCGCCCTCGAACCCTCTCCTTCAGTGCACACTATTTGGTATTACGGTTATTTAACTTTCCTCCTCTCTGCTTCAGTGTATACTTTTGGCCCAAATTCCGTTACAACCTGCCAGCTTTTCTTGACTGTAAAACGCATAGAAACAAACATATTGATTTGATACGTTCATTTGAAGTTTCCGTAAGGTAGTTTACGTTAGGTTAGTGTTCGTTTACGTAACCGTGGGCTAGGTTACGCACTAGTTTAGCGTGAAACCTACAGTTCTGCCAACTGGTCACTTTTGCCACCTTTAATCACTTTTTTTTTTTTTTGGTAATTTTAGTTACTTTTTCCTGTTAGCAGTCACTTTTTAGGCATTTTTCAACATTGCTGTGTAATTTGTAGATCATCCATGAATATTGTGTCAACAGTCATAGAAAATTGTTTTGGACGTCTGAATTATATGCAGAATTGTGAATTTTTAATTTTCAAGTAGGTTGTGTCAATAAATCTACAGTTAACCCAGGAGACTCATTATCTTTGATTTCGGTTATGGCAATCCCGGGTTTCCTAGCTGGTTCCAACAATTCTTTATCTTTCTGTTGGTTCCCTGTTTCTTCTACTGCTTTCATTTCCTCTAAACTTTGCCGTAAGCTTCCAAACTCATAGATGTAAGGCAGGGGACTGGAAATCTCCCCAGTTGCATTCGGTTCTCATTCATACCACAATTTTCTTTTAAAGAGCTTTAATAACATCATTTCTTAACAAAAAATTGAAAGTGTGCATTAGTCAGATGTAATTTTCTATGCAATTACATACTTATTATTTTTATCTTACCTTACTTTCAATACATGACTTATAATATAAAATGTTTATTAATAATGGTAGAAAATTGGTAAACTGTACAGAAGTTATGTAATTATAAGTAAATATTGGCCAAACCCCATCCAGGATCAGTATTAACTTTATTTTGCAGCTTTTTTTACTCAGAAATGTCATTATTTCAGTTAGTAAGATGCGTAGTCATGCATTTACTATCAATATCAGTGCAGTAAATTAAAATTTGGTAAAATAAGTATGAAGCTTTTCACAAAAAGGTTAAAGAAATGTCTGCTTCTTATTTAAAAACAGTTAATTATGATCTTAACCGGCCTTTTTGGTAGGGGATATTTTTTTCTTTAAATCAATAATGTTCTTTCACTTCTTAAATAAAGTAAGTCACTTTTTTACTAGATTCAGTCACTTTTATCACCTTTTTCACATCCAGAAACTGTTGGCAGCCCTGAAACTATTTTCTTTGCTGCTGCCTTAGGTCAGGCCAGTTAGGAATTCTTCTTTTCGCTTTCTCTTGGGCAGTGTTCCAAGTTTCAAGGCATGCTCTTCCGATGGATTTGATTCATGGAGCTGTACTTACGTGTTTACATTGCCTACATAGGGATACTTCTTAACTATTACTGAACATAGTCATGGACATGCTACCATGATTTATGTTTTGTATTTTCAGTCTGATGTACATTATGCCCTCAACGAAGTTTCAAGAGAAGTGGAAAGCTGAATTAATTTACCTGGGTAAATGAATGGAAGACAAAGTTAGCTGCAGAATGTGTGTGGTGTAACACTTCATTTTCGTATGGTACAATGAGACGTACTGCTCTTGTTAGGCATTCCAAGAACAAGAAGCATCAAATGCTTGCAGTGACTCGACAGTAAACTTTCACAGTGACGCATCATTTCCCAACAAAATCTTCAAAAACTACAGAAAGTTCAGTTATTTCTGCGTCAGCATTACATGAACCTGCCACCAGCACAGATTCTCTTCCATGTTCATCAAGTGAGACATGCTCTCCTACTAGTACTTAGACCCTCGACAAATATAAACTAAAGGATAGTGTCAAACAAACCTAGATTTTGTGGTGTATAAACACGGTGATGAATCACAACTCTTTATACGCAGTGCTGAAAATAGTGGTTTTTTTTTGTTTTTTTTTTTTTTTCACCGGAATGTTTCCAGACAGAGCAGTTGCTAGAGACATGAAGTTATACAAGGACAAAGTGTGTGGACATCAACATCAACTTAAATCCTTTTTACAAGAATGCGAAAACTGTGTCGTTAGATTTGATGAAAGTTTAAATCGTGTTGCACAAAGAACTCAAATGGATGTGAGTGTATGCTTCTGGGACAACAGGAACAACAGTCAGAACACGATATTTAAATTCTGTTTTTATGGATCATAGTGCAGTTACAGACCTTCTACATGGTTTTGAGAATGTATTGGTCGCTTGAGCCATTTAAGCTTTTGCAAATTTTAATGGAAGGGGGCCAAACGTAAACTAGGCACTTCTAAGGCTCATTAAGAGGAGCGTTGTGCCTCCATTGGTACAGATGCTCCACGGCTTCTTGAACTTTACTCGTGTTGTCTTCACGTTGTTCACGGTGCTTTTAAGACTGGCATAGAAAAACCTGGATCAGATTTGATTTCTTTTCTCAGAGCATTGTATAACTTGTACGAAATGGCGTGCCCAGTATTCTGAAATAACAGGTTCGTCATTGTTTCCTCTTCCATTTTGCCATATTCGGTGGATAGAAAATGCTAAGGTAGCAAATTGAAGCCAAGAAATATTACACGATGTGAGAAGGTATGTTGAGACTTAAAAAGAATAGACAAAAAAAAAAAAAAAAAAAAAAACTAACAGTTTGAGTAGTGACTGGAAGTTGGAGCGATAAGTTGCTTCTTGCGAAATTAGCATATTTTCAATCCCTTGCTGATGACAGCCTTTCCTGACTGAATATCAGTTAGACACCCCGATGACTCCATTTTGACACCCCTCACTCAATTATTAAAAACATTGATGTCACGCTTCGTTAAAAAAAGATACAGTGGGGGCGAAGAGTATCCATGGGATTGATGTTATAGAGAGAAATGAAAACACCTATGTTAATACGTATCAAGGAAAATGACCTTGGGTATACAACTAAGTTAGCACTGAGGAAATGTTGTGTTTTCGTAGACAAGTTTGTGAATGCTATCAGCATTTAGTCTTTAAGCTGCAGCAGAGGTCTCCGTTAAAGTATCCCCTTACAAAAGCACTGACATTTCTTAATCCTTTAGCAGTTGCTCATTCACAGGAAGAAGCTGTTGAACAAATTAGGAAAATGTTCGAAATTTTAGTGCAGGTTTCGATGTTCGATGCAGAAAAGACAGACAGTGAATACAAGGCTCTAGTAGGTTTGCGGAAGAAAATGGAGTTGTACAAAAGAAGTGAATACATACTTGATGACTTTTGGATGAGCGTATTATCACCAAATGAAGTATGTCTCTGTAAGATAGTAAAGATGTGCCTTATTTTTTCCCATGATAGTGCAACCTTAGCAAGAGTATTTTCCGTAAACAAGGAAATAGTAGTTGAAAATTTGAAAGAGGATTCTTTGGTGGCGCAGCGTGTAGTTTATGAAGCTGGCGGCGTTCAGGCCCTGTCTATCCCAAAACAGATACTATCAATGAGAAATGCATACGCACGATTTAAGGAAGCCGAAGAACACAGCAGGAAAGTGATGTCAGAAAAAGACTGCAGAGCCACTGAAAAAGGAGCACAGCGGAAACTAAAGGAACTTGAAGTAAAGAAACAGAAAATCGTAAATCAGTTGTTAGAAGAAGTCGCTACCATAGAACAAGAAATGAAGAAGTTGCGTGATTAGGTTCATTGCATACATGAGGAGGAAAAAAAATATCAGGTAAGATATTTTATGCTTTTTCATTGTATTTAACCTTACTTAATTTTACGGGAAAAAAATGAGAAAAGTATGGAAATAATCGGGAAAAGTCTTCAAATTGCTGACAGAAATTTGCTAGACACCCTGATTACAGCATGTGGTTCACGTTCTTGAAATATAGTCAGCGGTAGTATAAAAAATGCTGTTATAAAGGATGGTCCTGCTCCCATAGCGATGTCCTAAGGACGTCTGCGGGCAATACAAACAGTTCATCCCGTATGGAGGTCCCCTGCATGTCCCCCGGAAAGCCGTGTGGGATTATCTACCTGCAATTTCTATAAATTAAATGGACCTTACTATTATTATTTAATTAATTATAACTATACGAAGGATATGCCTTCGTATAGTTATACGAAGGATTAATTATAACTATACGTCCCATGGATGTAAACGGGACTGAAACGACGTCCTACGGACGTCCCGATATCCTGCCAGGAGATCCGTCAGATATCCCTGGGACGTCATTTTGCTATGCGGGGAGAGAAATGTCCTCTACCACATCTCACACAGCAGTGCCACGAGGAAACCTGGTGGAGCATTTGCTACTGATACAACGCTAGATGGTACTGGCACAAAGGGCCTTAAGTAAAACTCGTCAGACCTGTGATAACAAGCATGGACAGTGAAAAATTCCAGCGGTAATCAGAAGGCAGTACTCTTTGTTGTGTTTCTAGCAAAATGAGTCAAATTAATCAACACAACGTTTACTGACTCTTCACATCAATTTAGGCGACATGAGAGACAGTAAAATGACCACAAGGGAAGAAGAGATAACAAACCAACTTGTGAAGTTTTTC
>JAGDQP010044580.1:5427-15857 GCA_022664845.1 Lepisma saccharinum
CACACATATATATATATATATATATATATATATATGTGTGTGTGTGTGTGTGTGTGTGTGTATTATTTAATCGAGAACGTGATCCCCAATACTTATGCTAGCATATTATATGTCCAATTTGCATTTTTTGAATTTCTCGGAGATATACCGCAATTACAGTCGAAAAGTATATTCTGAATGTCAATTTGTGACGCGTGGTGTTGCTCGTTAATGTTTTACAGAAAATTTATTATGAATAGAAAAAAAAATTCCAATACTTTTTTTTGTTAGCATTTAATTCTAACGCACCATATAAAAGCTATTTACTTTTCATCAATTACTCTGCAGAATATAGTACTTTTTATATGTGGAGCGTCCACTGACATAATTATGTAATCAATTTTTATAATGCTTGCCAGATCGTAAGGGTAATTATTAAGAAACAAATCAATAGTTTGTCAATATAGGAAAGAACGAAGTTTTTTTTTTTATTTCAAATTCCTACATTTTTAGCTGAATAATTAACTGTTAAAATGAAGTGCAATTGTAGCTCTTTTTGTGATTTTTTTTAAAAATAACCCGAAAACAGAAGCTAATTACACATTTATGCTAATGACTTACAAGAATCATATACCTTCCAAGAATCGATTTTACTAATTAAAATAAATCCACAGTTTTGTTTCAGTTTTTACCAACGAGTATGACATTCGTGGAATTGCTCTATTATTTTTAAAGAAGTATGCTGACAATGAACAAGAATTTTATAGAGAATGCATTAGAATAATTTCGTATATGCGGATGATCTCACGATATATGTCACATTGAAAGAGAAAAATGCATACGCTAGCTCAACTTCTAGCAGAACAAAAAGCGACGTCATTCTTTTGTACTTATGAGCTTTCTAGCGAACACATCATTACAACTCTTTCTTTATCCTATATTTTCAGACACATTTATGGCATACTAGAAGGGAGGGCTGGATGTTTTAACGTTGTTCGGTATACAGTTCGTATAGAATGTTCACAAACTGACGTCACTCTCGGTTCCGGCAAAAGCACAGTAGTTAAGTTAATTGCTGGTGTATTGTTGTGAACACTTCCTTCCTTGAAGGATGATATACGCCGTGGAATCAGCTATGAAATAGCCAAAGACACGATCGGTAATAAATTCACAGAAAAAAAATATCTAAGGTTGCCAAGATTCTGAGAAATAGGCGTACATTAAAAAAACCAAAAAAAAAAAAAAAAAACTTGCTTCACAAAATACAAATCTTTGGCTTTACTTTGACAAATTAATGGATCATGGTTTCATCTTATAGTTATGGATCTCCAAGTGACTTCAGTTCATTACATCTTAAGGTTTGAAATCTGTAAGGCTTCACAAAAAATCTCATTGCACAGGAAACACTCGTATGCTGCACATCACATTCGGTTGTCAACTCACAAGAACGTCTAGTTGAGAAGTGACTTGCGCTAGTTGTGCACTGCAATGACCAGTCGTTAAATTCGGGTTTTCTCTTTGCAAAATTACGACTGCGACGTCAAATTTCATGTTGTGTTTGTTTTTATTTACTTTTTTTTTAAAGAAAAGTAAAGGACAGATGTTAACACCCACTTAAACGAACATTTACGATAATTTATAGTCAAAACATCATCAGTTCCACGAAATGAGAGAGGTAACTACTGCCTTCTTAATAGTTCAAGATTACATTACGTTGTATCATGAAACAGAATTGCATTTTAGTCTTAAAATAATAGCTATACACTTGAGGTTTCACTCTAAACAAGTCAATACATACTTTTATGACAATAACCACGATGGTCACGGTTGTTTTGATCAACTTTGCCGCAAACAAGTTTCCTACATGGTTGGTGGTAAGCGAGCTTTACACCCTATTATAATATCAATCACAAAGCGGAATTTTGGTTATTTTTTTTTTTATATATATATATACGTCATTCATAGATGCTATGAGAAGTTATCTGGTAGCGAAGTCATTATGTTAGTTATAGATTTGATAAAGTTATCTGATAGCCACGTAATGTATACTTTTTTGGGGGGGGGATCGAGAGTTCAGGTGTGTATATCCACTTTTCTTTATGAAGCTCAATATTCGTATCATTTCGCGTCGTGTTTTTACTCCCAGGAACTACTTTAGAGTGTAAGGGGCTACCCTAGTATTGTGTTAAAACGTATTACCTAGTCGGAACTTATATTTTACTCCGACTACAGCTATCGCGTTGTTGAATAAATGGCAAAACTAACCTACCTAACCTGGTCAAAAAGCTTCACGATGTTTAAATCCATTGATCTTACCTGTAGAAAAAAAAAAGAGAAAATTTATTAATAAAATATAAAAAAATATTTCTCTACACGTAAAAATGTACATTTAACAAAGTTAAGAACACTTAATTCAAGAATATATATTTTTACCATTACAGTATTTGTTTCACATTCAGTAAAAATGTTCATACCACGGATAGGTTATAACATTCGTGTAAAACAATGCATCTCCTCACTCGTGATATAACGGGTTATAACAATTAATTTTCTTTAGAGATACGTAGTATTAACGTTCTAGAAGAGACTGAGCTTCTGGGACCAGCAGGTTTTGTTAAACGGAGTCGAAACCCCTCCGTTCAATGGACCCCACCGACAGCAGGCACATAAAGCATTCGACCAACCAGGTTGGCCGACGAAAGAATATATCGTTTTACGTATTCTCTATCGTGTAGTGCATGACATTTTTTTGTTGCAATTCATTTGAACAAACCTACTATAGCGAATCTTCACTAAAATGTGACCATTTAAGCTGGAATTAACAGTTTTAAAACATGAAACTTTTTTTTAGAACATGGATAACAAACTTCTGTATTTACACAAAAAAAAATATAGATCTCATGTTTATCACGATATGACGAAAAAATTTGCGTTATAACATACCTGCATCTTGAAGATTTTTTTTCTTTTTAAAGAAAAAGCATCACTACTTGTAAAAATAAAGGGTGCGGTATAAAAACGGCTCTTTTTGAATGGAACGAAACAGATACCGCGTTCTAATATGTATTTTTAAAAAGCAGCCACTGTACCCTAAGACACTGCCATTTATAAAATATGCACAGTCACGTTCATGTCTTGAAAACATAACTGGGATACTGAATACCATTTTGACGTTGACACACGGACAGTCTGCGATGGAAATCGTCCATAGCACGTTTCAACATCTGAATAGGAAAGTTTCTACTTTCTATATAGATGTTGCTTTTCAGTTGCTTCCAGTATACCCGTGGAATGCATCAACACACGTTACACAGTCAGAGAGGTGTGGTGTGCGGTCTATCTTAATGGGAATAATCGGCATTTTCGTTTTCGCGGATGAGCAAGGAAAAATGTAAGCCAAGGTTACATCTGAGCAGAATGCAGACACTAATAACTCATTCTTGGTACTCGAACTTGCACATCCCCCTTCATATGAGCTATTTTGGTCTCAAAAGGACAGTCTCACTGTGTATTAATTTCAAGGAAAGCCCTGCTCTGACTTTCCGGAAACCGCATCATTTAGAGGAACTGTGATATTTCGTGACCTCCCAGGTCAGCAGATTTGATGGGTTTGTGATTACTTCTTGTAAGGCATACTTTTAAACAGAAGGTGTATGAATAGCGTCCACACATTATTGCGGAGTTCAAAAACAACATCTGTACTCAAATCAGTAACATTCCTATTCAGATGTTGGAACGTATTATGGACAATTTTGATTGGCCGAGAGTCACTGTCGAAATGGTGATCAGCTGCACGACGTCATTTTCAAAATATGAACCTGACTGTGTATATTTTACAAGTGACAATGTGTAAGGGTGCAGTGGATGTGTTTATTAATTTTTGATAATGAAATACAGTATCAGCTTCGTTGTATTAAAAAAAAAAAAAAAGCCCGTTTTCATGCCACACAACGTATTTTATTATCAAAGGTGAAAAAGGAGGCAGCTGACACTTCCTTACTCGTGTATTTTGACACAGGAAATCAATGTAAAAATAACATTCACATACATGTGTTTTACTGGGTATCGAACTCAGGCCGCTCACATGGAAGGCGAAAGCGTCAACCATTGGACTAAACAGCTCATATATTCATATTTTCCTCATTGACTTTTTCTTGTTGATAGAACGTTTAGCAGGAAACCGCTAGCCTACAGGTCCAGAGATCTATACGATGATCCTGAGGGAAAAAAACTAAATAAATGCTAGTCCAATTATAGAGACTAAGAATTGAAAACAGGACTCTTGGAACATTTTATTTCTGGTCTTCTACACAGACCGAAAGCTATAAGGCCGTCACATTTGAAAGAAGACATTCATCAGCAAGCACTCCTTCGCGAAAAGCAAAGTGAAGGTCTATGCTGACTATTTATTACCTGGACATTCGCCTGGTAGGACTGAGGTTCCAACGTGAGCGGAACTCGAACTCCCGTAATCAGCCACAGTAACTACTAGAAACTGAGTACAGAACTCAAATACGAAATAAACAAAAGCACCACTAAGCTACGTCATTGGAGGCAAGGGTATACGCTTCGACATACAATAATCCCATGAACCTTTGCATTATTGTGGAAATACACTCAATATTGAATCCAGTTCTTAGCACAATACGCTAGTGTGTTCAAAGCATAAAAAAAGCTTACGAAGCGAAAGTATACGAGCAATTTTTTGTTGATCCACTAGTATTGCTTCCATTTCCACTCCTATATACACTGATCCCTTACTTGTATCAGCATTTCTATTACGTATTTCTGAAGCCTTTTCTTCCCGAATAACAATACAGGACTACTCCAATTGCTCTCCTCCTTTTCACCCCCTTCCCCAACCCACAAAAAGCGTCTCGCTCTGAAAACCATTGTCCAAATACTTTCTCCTCCCAACGCAATCCATGGTTCTCCGCAGTTATCTTCCCGATTTCACCCCCCTTCCCCTCTCTCAGACGATTATCGAATTCTCTCACCCATCTCACATCACATCAGCTAATTTCCCACTTCCCCGTTAGCAGCTTCCAATCCAGCCCCCTCTACCAGGTCCCTCGCTCTCGTCCGCACTCCTCGCTAGCTCTCTCTCCCACCAACACTGTAGTCCTGCTCTAACCGCAAACCTAATCTTTCCTCCTTCCGGGATGAACCAAGATGAAGACGTTGAGAGTCAAAGAAGATTACGTCACGTGTTGCGACGTTCTCTTCTTCCTTTCCTTATCTTTCTTTCCCCCCCTCCTCACGTCTTGCCATTCTCACACCCAGAGCGGCACATCTTCCGTTAAGAGTCTTTTTCCTTCCTCCTTTCCTTCCCTTTTGGCGAGCATCTTGAATTCCTCCGCATGTTTCAATTACACGGTACCAAGTATGACTATCCATGCATTGCATCCAATCTTTTTTTATTTAGTTTTCCAGGCTCGCTTTGAGCGCTACTTCTTACATCTACACTCGAAAGATTTTAACAGAGAGGCATTAAATCTCCGAAAATATCCAGAACATGAGATGTGGCAAACGCATTTACTTAATTAATATCGTACAAAAAAAGGGCACGGGTTCAAACATACGTGCTGATACCAAGTCCATCACCAGAACCGCTAGCAGTGTTCTTGTTTGCCTTAAAAATTTATTTCCATTCTTAAGGTCTTGTATGATTCAGATTTTAGAAGATGATCCAAAATATTTTCGTTCTGGACTTGTACATCATTAATTTCATATCGATTTTACTTCGGGGGAAATTCCTATACTAAATTACTTCTACTTGTTCAAGTTTATTATAGACACGTATAAAAAAAAATGTTCTTCGAAAAGCAGGCATTCTGCCAGGATTTTCAGTTTGGGGAAGGGGGAATGTAAAGTCAAAATTTGGGGGATATGACTTTTTCTCGGTTTCTATCGATTTTTAACCTCAGAAATTTTAAAGTTGAGGGGTTTTCGAAGATTCCAAGGAGACAGCGCCCCATTCTGTCAACTCAATGGCTTCCCCATTCTATTATGTTAACTCAACGGTCTTGTGAACAAAATATTAACTCATGCACGTCAATGCTTCATAATTTCCACTATAGGCCTACTTCGAAAGATTGAAATCTCTCTTCATACCGAATATTTTAGTATTTACAAACAGTTAGTACTTATGCCTCTTTAAAAAAATGTATATTGAAAAGGCTTACTGTGTTACCTGTTTTGGCCCAAATAAATTATAACTACGCGATAACGGCTCCCAGAAACTGGAAACTTCGAGGCCCGGAAAGGGGGTTGGGAACGTCGAGGCCTGAAACATGAAGTTTATGAGTAGGCCATGTGGGGTATTCAGTGAATGGATTTACGACAGAATATGAATTATTTTATTCAGTAAAAGATCTTTTGGGTTTTCAGATTTATAGCAGAAATGAAACTGCTTAAAAGGGAAAATGGCCACCATTTTTTGTTTTTTATTTTAGCAGTTTTAGTATAAATTTGGAATCCCTAAAATCATCTTATGAAAAAATAAATCATATTCGTACTTACTCACCAAAACTGGCCGCCATTTTGACTTGAGCAGTTTTACTTTTGCTATAAATTTAAAATCACTCAGTCCTTTTCTGAAGGAAGTAACATTATTTTCAGTCCGAAAAAATCTTTCATTTGATACTTCATACAACCTACTTTATAGGCATCCATTATTCTGTCCCCATGTTTGGGCGTTCAGGCTCCCAATTTTTGTGGAGCGCTAATCGTATAATTACTATTTTGGGGGCTAAGGCCGTTTTGAAGTTTAAGTGGAGTTTCAAATATTTTTCTCTCAATTCAAGTGCTTATTGCCGGCCGGGTAGCCGTGCGGTCTATGGCGGTAAGCCAACTACTCGTCCCGGGTTCGAGTCCCGGAATGGATATGGGTGTGGATTTTAATGGCTAAAGGACGAATCGTGAAGGGTAGAAGTCCAAAGTTACTTACTGTCCAATATAAAAATAAAGTTTAACAAAGTTTTATCAAGTGCTTATTGAAGAAAAGAAAAAAAAAACAAGAAATTTCTCTGCCAAAGTTTCCACCAAAATGGACTCAATTTTGGTTTAAAAAAAAATAGTTTCTGAGGACATCGCTATAAATTTTATTAATACCATAAGGAATAGCGTAAAATTGGTCCCGAAAGATCAGAAGCAGCTCATTGAAATCAAATATATTGCAAAAAGAAAGCTTTTGACCAATTTTCGACCAAAAATGACCGCTATTGTGGTCTAAAACCAGTTTAAGGTTTTGGCAACATTGCTAGACATTTCATTTACACCCTGAAAATGGTCCCGATGGATCAGGGGAGGGTGTGCTCGTGGGGTCTCCCTGGTTTCCTTACTAGTAGTATCGTTCTGAATTTGTAATGATAAGAACCCGGGTTTAAATTCAAGAGCTTTACGAACGCAAATTAATTACTTCTGTGGTTTGAAAACAACATATCGGTACTTTGAAATCTTTGTACTATATACAATTTACTAGAGGATGACAAAACATTTTGCATAAGACGCAGCAGGAACTTGAGAAAGCTATTGTATTCACTTCCTAGCATGGCGCTTCATTTTCCAGTTTCCAAGAAAATAAATACGGTTTTCTCAAGTCTCAACTACTGCAACCTACTAAATTAAAACTTCTAATTGTTACTCTGTATCATCACCTTTAAACCAAACAGATGTGTCATTAAAGAGAGAAAGAAGAAAAAAAGAGATTAAAATTATTCCCCAAGAGAAATGCGAAAAGCTAAGTGGCCTATGACTTTATGCAATAAAATATGAAATTAATATTATATGGAACAACATGTATCGCAAACGATACATCACAAATTACACAACTAAGCTTTTATGTTTAATCTTCTATTCATGCAAGTAGGAAGTAGATTCACCGCCATAATCTGAATTTCGTGTGTATAATCTTTGTAGGCCACGGGTCTTATCTACAAGCCAAAAATAAAATACATTATTATGTGACACGGAGTTAACCTTACGTGCTATAATTTCTGGCCCTTTCTTCCTCTCTTGATCTCACGCACGTGTATGTAGCCGAACTGTTTTCGCTTTTCTTGTTACCTTTTTTTAAAAAAAATATGAATGATATGTTCATTTATTCCACGTACGGAATATGTAATAGCTATCCCTTACAAAAAAAAAAAAAAAAAAAAAAAAAGGCTGTGTTGTGTTTTCACAGTTAAAACATCTAACTTAAGATGATTTCTAAAGCAGTCATAAAACGGCCGTTCCCATTTTCAGTTATCGAACGAAAATTAGGAGATAAGGTTTTGCAATATCGAATTAAAAGCTTACTTATATTCATAGCCTACTCTGAGTTTAAAATCATTCACACAAATACCTAAAAATATTACCCGACTGCCCGTGCCCACTTCCTAGCGAAACTTGTTCTGAACATTGATAGGGGCAGCCTGGATTCTGCTTGGGAGATTTTCCTTCGGGTGCCCGAGCATTTTCTGGGAAAACATTCAGTTCTTCCAGAAGAGCTGCTGTCAGAACAGGTTGTGATACTAGATATTGACGTTTGGCGCGCAGTTTACGTAGTAACTTACAGTATATAGATTACTGGTTCCCAACCTGAGGTTGCTGAAGCGTTTTGTTGGGGCCTGCGCAGCAACTTACATGTAAAAAAAAAAAAAAAAAAATTCTATTCCTTTCTTAAAAATAAACAAAATACACTCACAATGACCCTCAATTTCATAATTGATTTGAATCTTGTCTTACGTTGTTGGAGTATGCCTTTTTCCGCCAATAACTAACTCACCCACTCACTCTATGGCTTACAGAGCTCGCAAGTTCATCGCCGCAGTAATAAATGATCCCTACTGGATCCTATCCTGGGTAACATCAAGCCAGTTTTCATCTTAAACATGTACCTCTCGAAAATCACTTCTAACATTGTCATCCCAAAGATCTCTTTCCTTCCGGTTTACCAACCACGATGAAATATAATCTTGCTTTTTCTCCCATTCGAGCTACATGGCCTGCCCATCTTAGCCTTTGTGTTTTCATCATTCTTATAATGTCGGGTGAATTATACAGTGCGTAGAGTTATTCATTATGCAGTCTCCTCCACTCTCCGGTTATCTTGATATGAGAATCTCAAGCCTCCAAATGCTTAGGATTGATTAGCTTAGTTTCTGTAAGCTTAGGCTTGGTTATTTGCAAGAAGGTTTCTAAAGTTTAGCCCAATTTAAAGTATAACCTAATTATGAGTTAGTTACGTCTATTAAGTTATGTTCGGTTAGGAAGTTTTAAGTTAATTTGTTTGATTACGTTACATAAGGTTAGAACCTTTGGGGTAGTTAAAAGGGTAAGAGAAAAAGGGGTTGAGAACGCAACTCAGCAATATTTCAATTAATCATTCGAACGTTGAAAATATTTACTGATATTTTTGAGTTAATGTTTGTAGTCAGAAAACTGACTAAGCTATGTACTGTATAAAAGGATGTAAAATCTTACTTGATGTAATCTGAAATATATTTTTATTGGGACGCTTCGTCTTAATGAACTGCTGATCGAAAGATATTACCAAATCTCTGATTTCAAGCTCGCAGCTAATCTGCTAGAGTGGCTTTTTTTTTCTACCCTAGGTCGGATTTTCTTGTTGAGAGTAGCTTCACCCAACGTGCAATAAGCCTGTGTTCGCTTCAAGTAGGCACCTCAACTACAATTTCTATGACGTCACTTGGAAGAATCCTACGCCCAGATCAAGATAGTAAAACTCATGTTCACTGAATGGGTTAGCCGGAGGAAAATAACATTAACGATACGTATATTCATCTTAAGTTCATACTATTGCGATAAGACGTCTAGGACCTATTTTAATCTCATCCCGTTTCGACCTGTGTATCTTTCACAAAACTTGATTCTCATGCTATACGCATTTTTATTCGCGTATTTCTAAAATAACCCAGGAAGTTACTGGTGAAGAAATACACGAACCTCGATCTGGGACTCGCCGCTCTAAAAGAATTGTAATACCTACCAAACAAAGTGAGTATTACGAAATAAGCTATCGTAAATCCTTTTTCTCTATACTTTTCTTGACCAACTGCAGTGCCAGGGTGAACGCTCTAATATAACCGATAAAGGACACCCAAAGGATTTATCCAAAAGGACACAGAAGGAAAGATTATAGAGAAAACGTTTACGGGCACAGAGGCGCCATGAAACGGACAAAAAAAAAAGTATAGAAACCCATTGTTCGAGTTTCTTTTCTTTCTCCACCCATCGAAATGGTTTTCATCAAGTTATAATTTTCGATCGAGTTCTCTCCATTGTGTATCGTAAAAAAAAAAAAAGAAAAAAAGAAGAGGCGGTATAAAATGAAACATATTCTGTAATTTCCTTTCAACACCAGTACGTCTTTTGGTATCTGTAGAATATATCTCTACAACCTACCGTTAAATGTAAGTAATAGGGAGAAAATGACGTTCAGCTCT
>JAGDQP010044581.1:0-15856 GCA_022664845.1 Lepisma saccharinum
ACGAGCTAATTGTGCACAAAGGCTGGGAATGCGTGCACAATCGTGCACAAACGATGCACAAAAGATTGAGATGGTTTTTAATCAAATTTGCGTTTGTAGGGATGCTAAGTTAATGGACCTGACTGATAGATAGGTTGTGTGCTAAATCGCCTTTTTATTTTAAAAAATCAAGACTGTTCTTCCAGTAGGATCTTTAACAGCAAGCAAAAGCTTATAACCATTTTTTACCCTTTAGAAAACAAAAAGCCAATTAAATTCAACGGTGAAATATAGTATTGAAAAAAAAAACTTGGACTGTGAGCATGAAGGTAAAGCGTGAGTCGAGGGTGAAAGCGGGACCAGTTGGTAGAGTGTTCACCTATGGTACTAGGGGTCCTCGGATCGATCCCTGCTCATGCCATGTGAACCGTGTGGAAGACAACAACTTCCCGAATTATTTCTAACTCCTATCTTGACCTGAGCCTTACGTGCCTAAAGGTCATAAATTCAATTCAAATTCAAATTGACTGAGGCCCAAGTTGAAGTATAAGGGTGAAGCTAAGGTCGCTGTTACACTGTCGAGCTTGCTGATCAGATTGCTCCACCGAGCTTCATCGACGACACTGATGAACATGCTTGTCGAGAAAGCTGATCAGTATGCTCTACAGTATAATAGCAAAAAAATCGTCAAACTTTCTCAAGAGCAGGCTCGTCAAACAAGCTGATCAGCAAGCCTGATACTGTCATAGTGCAAAGTATACTCGTGCTTCCTCGACAGCAAACTCGTCGAATAAACAGTTGAGCAAGCTGATCAACAAGCTCGATAGTTTAAAGAGGAGCCTCGCCAGGTCCAACCTCAACGTACTGACCTAGACCTCAAGACTAGCGAGGTTCAGGTCCGGTGTGGTCGATGATCAAGTTCCATCATGAGTTTCAGGTCGAAATTTTATTTTGAGGTGGATGACACCTTCAAATTTGACTTTGGGTCCTTACCGCATCTTCTCCCTAGCCCTGTCTTGAACTGAGCCATAATTTCCTCAAGGTCATAAATTAATTCAATTCAGTTCGAACATTTTGACTATATACTTCTGCTGAAGTCGATTAGTGGGACGATATATCTTAACAGGCTGGTTAAAATGCTATTTGAAAATTGAATGAAAATATTTTGTTTCATTGCGTAATAATCAAAATATTATTTTTTAGCAATATTCTTTTTGGGTTGAACTTCGGCATAGCATGTCTGAGAGATGAAGCCTCTCGGCGATTACTTCTGGGAACAATGGTTGTAGTGGCCACCGTGTTAGTTGAGGTACTATCGTGTCATTTGACTAATTTACTAATTCAACTGAGGAATACCCTGGACAACATCAATCAGAATAGCCGGCAGATTGGATCGAACCTGCGTGTTTTCCATTGCCTATCCCAAGTGCAGGACGTAACCGACAGAAACATGGCGGCGGTGACAAAGACTTAATGGTAACGAAAATAAGTCAGTAGCAGAATTCAGTATTCTGTTGTTATCAGAAAACGGGTAATGTCCTTTTGAAAGCTGTGCCTCAGAATAATAATATTCTGAACTGTTTAGAATTGCCCATTTTTACTTTTGTTTGCGTGGACATAATGCTAATGTAGATTGTGGAATTACTGATATCACTGAATTGATAACTACACACAGGTCCTCAGTACAATAGAATTAAATTAAACTTGTTATTAATTGTTGACATAAATATACTGTGGCGAATGTCTGTTACACATAGTACGTCCATATAGTGTAATAATCTCTAGTCGCCGGCTGTGTGCAATCATTACAAACTACAATTACTATTACAAAACTTAAGTGTTCTGTACTTTTTTTACCATTAAACAATTTAACTATTTATGTTTATTATTTTGGAATCAGTATTTTCTATTTGACAGTCGAGTGCAGCTAGGAAGCTTGCGACAACAACTAATCCGCAGGAAACTCCGTGGCGGGAGCAATTTGCACTGTTTTGAAAAGTTTCGTGTTAGAATGCTAAATCTCGGACGAAAACATGCGGCGGGAGGGCTGAAGGAACCATATACTGAGTATCACATATGCCAAATCGGACCTTTTGCGATAAGAGTAGCTTAACAAGGACTAAATTAACACCAGAATATTGTTCACTAGTTGCTGTAAATATTTATTTGTAAATCTACGGTCAATTAATCGAACGAGCTGGCTAATGCGCTGGTCTGGCGACTAAAGAATTGCGGGTTCGAATCCCGCTTCGGGCATGGATGTGATTTTAAATGTGTTGTCCGTAGTTCGGATAAGTAAGATAAACGCAAATTAAAGGTCCAAATTGTATAAATAAAATGTAGTGTGTAACAGGAAGATAAATAAGCGAGTTTTTTAAAAAAAAGTTGGTAGAGCGCTTACCTCTGGTGCTAGGTGTCCTCGGATCGATCCCTGCTCATGCCATGTGGGCTTTGTAGTGGACAAACACCGTGTGCGTGTTTTTTTTTCGGAGTGCTCCCGTTTCTTCCCCTTTCTTCATTCCATCATCCGTACGGTCTGAGACATAATTGCCTAAAGACCGTAAAGAAAAATCAATTCAATTCATTGAAAATAAACTTGTTAACTTTATGCAGTATCATTATCACAGGAATATTATTCCATGTCTCTTCCCTGCTTGTAACCTACAGATACATTATGTTTGGCACTTTATGGCTGAAAATATTGTAAGCGCAGGCCCTACTTTATTACCCTGTTACGGGATTACAAAATATCGAACTTCACTCCACTTGTTTTGTTCGCATGCTTTGCCACACTTGCACCGAGAGGTTATAACTCAGTTAGTAGAACGGTTACTTACTAATCGGAGGGTCATGGGAATCATCCCAGTGACCGCCCGTCCCGACTGAGAATTTTCAGGTATTTTCCTCAGTCACGTCAGGCAAATGCTGGGATGGTACCCACTAACTACGTCCTCCCCAACTACTTTCTAATATCCTTTCCCCAACACTATCCCTAATGGCCATAAATATTTTAAAAAAATGTTCACGCCTGTAAGTTTTGTGGCAATAGTGTGAATACATGAATTTGCCAATAATCAACCACAAACACGGGGATGAATGAAATCGAGTCGCTTCCGGAAATACAAAATCGCTTATCTATAAAAGCATCTTCGAAAATTTGTCGTTTTCCTGATTCGCTTCCGAGAGCTCTTCGTCGGCGAATGCAATTCCATTTTTTAACGTGCAAAATGTTTATCTCTCTTTCTTGTGTTCCTCCGCTCCATACCTGATTTTATCTCAGAGTATATTTCTTTTATATTATAGTATTATAAAATTAATGAATTACAATCTTGAATGTGGTAAGTGGATATAAAATTTCTTAAAACATACATGTCTATTCGTTTCTCTCTGCTACAAGAAATCTATTTGAAATTTAAACTTGTTTTATCTCAAATTTCTCTAAGTGATGCTAACGCCTGTAATTTATATGATTCCGTAATACACGTTCTCATTCTTTTTCCTGCAAAATGCGTTTGGAGGAAGAATTACATATCCTGGAATGATAAGCATTCAAGGTTATCCAATAATCAAGTTGGGTTGCATATCCAATAGGCGAACACTACCACAATTCATATAGCTGAAATGAGCATTCAAGGGGGTCAAAATATATGCTCGCGATTGTACAAAAATCAGAAGAAATGATTTCCTTTCAAATTTTCGACATGAAACTACTACAATTTCTTGAAAAATGTATTTCAGTAATTATTCTTTTAAATGACAATACATCTTCATAACAAAGATATAACTTATTGTTTACAGGCGTTTTTTTTTTTTGTTGGAATAGATAAACGAAGATGTCTGTGGTTTGGTTTGTCCTTCACAAATCTTTGTTGAAAGGTCGGCATTATCGCTGCAAACACAAATACTCCTTCTCACAGAAACCATTCAAACACACTAATAAAACAGAAAACCATCAACGAAAGAGGTCATAAAGTTTGCCATTCCTCGTGTTTGAAGTATTGTTTACAATGATTTCCTTCCTCCCCGCCTCTGTTAAGAAGTTTAAGGTATATTTTGAAAAGGACCAGCTCCCGCTGTGAAGGAAAGTGGGATGAGGAGTGACCATAGTGCCATCTGGCAGTTAAGTAGCTAATTACGTGAATACGAAAACATCAGCATCTCTGATTTCTGTCGATTCAATAATGAAGGATATAATTTCTAATCGATTGCGTAATGAATTTCTTTGGAAACAGCGAAAAATGGCGAATTCACGGTGCGTCACACTAGTTGCTTCTAGTGTAGAACAGCATTACCTACAATCATGGTAAATTACACTTCATTCTGTGCTTTCGCTTATGAGAAACTGGCAAAAGAAAACGGGTACAGTTTTCCTTAACCGAAGCACCAGTTCACACTTAACCCGTTCTCCTGCCTCTCACACTCCTGCTCCGAAAAAAATAATCTCACATTCTGACTTCCGACCCTCTCATTAGAATAGATGTTTAACTTAAAACTACATCCCTTGTATAATCTATTGGGAGTTTAGAAATTTGCAAGATATTTAATGACGAAATAGAATAAACGTTCTAAAGATAAGGGAAACAGTATAATTGGAGATATTTTCGAATAGAAAAGGGTCTAAAGCATTTGAACCTCTAAAATACTATAATACTGTTAAGATGAGTATGTCTGGTTACCCTAGTAAATACAACAAAAAAACAGCAACGTCAGGTCCTAGCGTAGTGCAGTGGTA
Organism: Lepisma saccharinum; assembly: GCA_022664845.1. Classification (NCBI taxonomy): domain Eukaryota; kingdom Metazoa; phylum Arthropoda; class Insecta; order Zygentoma; family Lepismatidae; genus Lepisma; species Lepisma saccharinum. The sequence continues at coordinate 4,712 of JAGDQP010044581.1, forward strand.
AGGCGTCGGTTTACTGAATAAAAAAAAACGGGTTCGAATCCAGGCGAGTGCAAGATTTTTTCTTGTTTTCAAAATATATTTTTATATGTTCATATTTATTATGGCCAACACAATATTCTATTGCTACTATAGTATATTTCTATATATTTATATAGTTTAAAAGCATATTTAATTATTTTTTTAATATTACGCATAAATACTAGCCTGCAACGATTTGGCGTTTGACTGATTGCAGAACACTTTAGGACTGGGAAAAAAATAATATTTTTTTAAGACATGTACTCTTCTTAAAACATTCGTACTAAAAAGTAAAAACAAAAATAAAAAATATTTTGTTTATTCATGACTTTTAAAAATAAAAGCATGGGGAGCACCAATTGAAGAATTTGTAAAGTAACTATATGAGAGAGCGCCCAATGCATGCGCAAAATTATCCTATGTTTATAGTCATGCATAAGCAAAATTATTTTTACTGTTTAGTATAAACTGTTTAAAAACAGTATGTCTTTAAAACTTTTTTATATTTTTTTAGTCTATATCACATATAGGATGTCGCTGTCGTTTATATATCTGGTATAGGCAAAGGATACTTTGTGTTAAGTATGCACGAAGGCGTAATTTATGTTAATTTTTGTATATGAGGAAAACTAAAGTGTCTTGTCGGGTCCGCAATGGGTAGGTACCATTCGTTCGAATCCCGCTGCCAACTGTAGTTTCCTTTAAGTTTCACCAGATAAACGCCAGAATGGTACCTTAACTAAGATACCGGCTGCTACCCTCCCAATCCCTATCCTGGTCTGACCCAAAGATGTATTTAAAGACCTTAAAATTTTTTAAAATATCGTAACGTGTCATTTATGACAGAAGAAATATTTTCTCCCTAACTTGGCTTTATATCTTCACGAGATGAAAATTCCCGGAGATCGTGTTTAAAATTCAAAGAGCTGCCCATGTATTCAACGTAACTAATGAGTTTGTAGTGTCGCTTTTGTCTATTCTTAGAGATTTTTTTAAACTTTGAACTTGCTAGTTCTTAGGGGCGACGTATTGGCATGTGGACCAATAAACTGTCTAACAGCAGGGTTAAATTCTGTATATCTACGTTTCTTTTTTCCTTTATGAAGAGAAGTGGCAAAGGGGATGAATCAATAAATGCTAAATGACTTTACCCTTCTATACTTTAAAGTGTTTTTGTATGTCCTTATATAATATGTGTATTGTGTGCTCTGTGTTTTGTATTGTAATTCTAATTTTAGATTTTTAAAACTTTATAAATATATTTAGAAAATGTAAGTGTTGTATATTGTAATTGTTAATTTTTAGATTTTTTAAATTTATAAGCATATGTAGAAACCTTTAAAGTTTTGTATTGTAATTCTTATTTTTTTTTTCCTCTGGAATAAATATATTTAGGAATTTTTAGTGCTTTGTGTTGTGATTGTAATGGTTAATTTTTAGATTTTTTCTTCTTAATTTATAAAGGTATGTAGGGAATTTTAGAGTTCACAAGTTGATAATTTCTTGAAATGAATCCAAAGATGACTGAATGACTGATTTAGATTTCATCAGGTAGAGGAGGAGGAATAGATGTTAGCGTCTTGAGTCCAGTGAACTTTAATCACAGTAGATGGTTAAGTTACTCCAATTGCATTTAAATACCATTTCTGTCTTGTTGAAGAGTGACATACATGTTTAAGGTTTGTTGGTAAAAACGCTGACAATGATTTCAATGAAGGTCATTATTACCGTGGTAGTATCTTGTGCCGCTTGAAGCTTTGTAAATCCTCGATTTATTTTATCTTTAGTTTCTTGAATATTAAGGACCTGTAGGGACGTCAGCAGTTGTTGAAATTTAGTCATAATATCTGATGTTTTAATTGAAGTTGGGGATTTGTCCTGGTTAACAGTGTCGGCATATGTCTTGAAGGATGGCTGAGAAACTGAAGGTTTTTGTACAGTAGATTGTGAGTTATTTCCTGTTGATGACTGAAACTGGCTGCGATGTATTGACATGTGAAGAAGCTCGGTTGGCTTTGTATTTCTTGTAGACTGGACATCCCCTGTAATTTTCAGGATGAACATCACTGCAATTTACACATTTTGCAGGATCGTTGAGTGTTTTCTTGGTAGATTCAGAGGTGTAATGGGCACCAGTACATTTCACACACCTTGGATCTATATAACAGGTAAATTGGGTGTGATGAAAGGGCTGACATCTGAAACATTGTGTTAATTTACGTGGTTTGTACATTTATATTGCTATTTTGTAGTGACAAAGGTAGTCATGGCACAGCTCCTGAATGTTGAAAGTGCGCTTTAAGGTAACCAAAAAGAGCGGAAGTTCCTGTCTTGTATGAGTAGAAGGATCTCGAAGATACATTTGTTTTACAGAAGTAACTGGATAGTTCTTGTCTTGTTCAGTATCTTCAATAGGAGTGTCGATTGGTAGTTTCCGAATAACTACCTTGTACGGGCGGTCCTTTATAGGAACATCAGTTGCGAATTGTACATTGGATTTCAGACAATAAGCTTTGAGTTTCTCAAAATCTTCTTGGGTGGAAGTCTGGAAGCAAATGAAATTAAAAAAAAAATCATGATGAATTTTAGGTGGCTTGGTGCACACAGTTGTTAACGTTCTTGTGAATGTGTATGTATTTTTAATTCCATAGATGTACACGGCTGGTGGTTTCACAGATGTGATTTTTGGCTGACCAGTAACAAAAGGAGCTTCAGAATGAGAAGAATCTTGAGCTTTGAATCTGTTTGCTATAGAGATATCAGAATTGGCAACGCTGAAGTGAGGTTTGACAAGTTATTTTGGAAACTGAAAACCTTCGACGTCCATGGGCTGAGTTTCTTCAGTGGAGGGAGACTCCATAGTAGGCGAAGTGGCCTGTTTAAAAGCGACAACGCATTTTATTTGAGCTGGGGGCTTGGCAGTGATGGATTCTTAACTTGTTCCTTATACTTTTTCTCGTGCTCCGAGTAAGACGTGCCGCAGATTTTGGGGTCAAGCAAGTACTCTTAATATGCTGCGTTCTCTGAAGACATAGCGGTTCGATGTGAATCGAGGTTTACTTTGAGACGTCACTTAGTTGAACGTTGCAATCCGAATAAGAGGAAGAAGCTATTATATTGAATCACCAATTAACATAAGCTCCGCATGCAAATCAATCCTATTACTCTCCTGTGCCGAGGTGCGATAAGTGATACCGCTCGTAAATTAAAAAAAAAATGCGCCCCTCAGTAAGTAATTGACTTTGAGCCTTTTCTTCTAGTAACACTAAAAAGATTGAAACATTTATATAAAAATGCTTTTACTTCAAGTTCTTACTATAGTTGCGAGAGGATTGTTATGAAAATTGAAGGATTTAATTGAACATGTGATTCGAAGAAGATGGGAAATATCTGGTGTAATAAAAAGTAATACATTATTTTGCCAATACATGGCTTCAGTGATCTGTATCTCGCGTTATATAAGTCCGATCGGGTTCAACGAGATGGCGTTCAAACGATGAGATTGCGTACTACAAATACTGTTCAGATAGTTGTGATGAGTTGATTCAGTGTTGTGTGAGCGCGCGTCAAAATGGACACTAGCAAAGAGAAAATTCGCTATATTTTACAGTTTTTCTTCGATAAAGGCGAAAATGCAAGCCAGGCGGCTGCAAATGTGAATGGTTTTTTGGTCCTGATACTGTAACAGCCAATCACGCGCAATTTTGGTTTCGTATTCCGTTCCGGTAATTTTGACGTCAAAGATGTACCACGCACTGGAAGGCCACGAGTAGAAAATGTTGATAAAATCATGGACATTGTCGCGTCCGACCGTCATGTAAGCACTGTTTCGATTGCCCAAGAGCTAATCATTGCACATAAAAAACCGTGTGGAACCATTTGCATAAAGATGGATATACAAAGAAGCTTGATGTATGGGTGCCACACGAGTTAAAGCAAAAAAAAAAAAAAAAACTAATGGACCGAATTTCCATCTGCGAATCGCTGCTGAATCGCAACAAAAGCGACCCATTTCTGAAGCCGTTGGTGACTGGTGATGAAAAGTAGATCACTTACGACAACGTCACGCGAAAACGGTCGTGGTCGAAGCGCGGTGCGCCGGCGCAAGCGGTGAACAAGCCAGGATTGACTGCCAGGAAGGTTTTGCTGTGTGTTTGGTGGGATTGACAGGGAATTATCTACTATGAGCTGCTCCCCTACGGCCAAACCCTTAACTCGGAACTATACTGTCAACAATTGGACCGTCTGAAGGCAGCAATCGCGCAGAAACTTCCAGCTTTGGCCAATAGGAGAAGCATTGTGTTCCACTAGGGAAACGCCAGGCCACACACATCGATAGTGACTCGCCAGAAGCTCCGGGAGCTTGGTTGGGAGGTTCTTATGCATCCACCTTCTAGTCCGGACCTGGCACCGAGTGATTACCATCTGTTCCTGTCCATGGCGAACACGTTTGCTGGTGAAAAATTCGCTTCAAGAGAGGTTTGTGAAAATCGACTGTCTCAATTTTTTGCCAATAGGGACAAGGGCTTCTATGAGAGGGGCATCATGATATTACCTTCCAAATGGCAACACGTTATCAAACAAAACGGCGTATATCTGACCTAAATCGGATCATTCTAACTATGGTAAGTCAAGCCTTCAATGTCATGCAAAAATAATGGATTACTTTTTATTACAACATATATTTCATTCTAACAGATATCGTGAACATAAAAAAAAAACTTCGTGCTGGCACAATAATTAATTTTAAGGACTGGTTCAGTGATGCTTTTTATGAATGTCGTAATGATTCATGTTTCTACAGTACTGGAATGTGCATGTATCTTTTGACTATGTAGACTGGGTATTAAACTGCGTTAGAGCAAATTTTGGAACGTTTTGCTTTTTCAAATGGTCAATTGTTCTAGAAGCTAAAATTTATCTTCAGACCAAAAAGTTTAGTGTGCACGAATGTTGTCTAAAATTCATCCTTTTGAACTGGAGATTTTTGTAATTTTAAGAGAAAAAAGCTTTTGGTTTGAACGGAGGAACTTCTCTGGTCTGAAAAATGTTGATTAACAATAAATTTGATGCAGGCTGAGGCACAAAATTTTGAGGGTGTTCTGGCACCTGGACAACCCCTCTGGCTACGTACCTAGCAACAAGAGGGTTAAGATTTATGATAACTTCAGCACCCCCTAGTCCCTTTGAAGTGCAATCCCTGCTTACAGGCTTTCTGTATCGAAAGTGTTCCGACTTTTCACTTTTACAAGTTAGCAACTCCAGATCACAATGAAGGGTATGTCATAGAGATGAAAACTTGTTTGACCTTGTTGAAAATATAATTCAATATAGAACGTTTGTTGCTCCAGCGATGAACTTACGAGTTATGTGAGCCATAACGTTTGTTAGTTAGTTAGTATGTTTTGTGTCTCGCCTATTTTCTTCAGTACTTTTCATTTGTAATCTTCGGTATCTAGCTGATTATTTCAATTTTTTTCATGTCCACATTTCAAAGCTTTCCAATTGTTTTTGTTCACTCTTTCGTAGAGTCCATATTTCTGCTCCATACAACACAATACTCCACAGAAAACATTTAATCAATCTCTTTCTCAATACTTTGTTCATCGATCCAGAAAAGAGGTTCTTTTCAGTCAATACCTCTTTCTCCCCTACTTTATGATCGGTATTAACGATGACTTATTCCCAATAATCATTGGTTTCATTATTGATTCTGAGATTATCTTAGATATATCTGAGATTACACACTAAGCGCAACCCTAGACCAAGTGTAAAGATGTCTCTCTATATGCTCTAGAGCACAACCAATAACAAACAATCATCATCTGCTTATAAATCATCTGTTACTCTTTCATAAAACGCATATTTATTATACGTGCACACCATTAATCAGATATATTTTTTTTGGAATTGCGTTGCCCGAATGTTATCTTATTTCATTGTGGCTAACTGTTCTTTCTTATTACAAAAGAAAAAAAAATGACTGTGATTCAGGTGAAGATGATGAAAACTATACAAACAAAATAGCAAAAGGGTGAAAAAGCTCTTTCAAATGACAAGACCCAACCAGAGTTGAAAAGGGTCGCAGGGCCAATTCGGGTCAAGTTTCGGAACGGGCCACCGGGTCACCTATGTTCAGGTCAGCGAAAGTGGCCTGGTTTCAGCTCTGGACACAACTTTTGGCATATTCTGTTTACATATTTTTGATTATATCGAAAACCCAGATAGTTTTATCTTCTTGACACTTCCTGACTCACACTATTTTTTTTTAAGTATCAAAGAAGTCCAATCCTCATTGAGATACTATCAAGTATTCAAAGCTGCCAAAAAAGCACATAGTCTTTTTTTGAAATTTATTTTAACTCAAATGAATATTTGTACAAACTAACTGTAACTTTGTGCCTGGGAGAATCTTTGTTACTCACAGTATTCCCTCTCGAAGATGGTTTTATGTTTCATTATTCTGATGGAAGTAATACTAGTGTACATGGGTTGCGCTTTCAATTTTAAGTGGATTCCAAACCATTAAATTGCAGCTAATATGACCAGATTGACCGCTGTTGTTCAAGCGTATTTCCTTTTCCATTCTCCATAGTAGTCCTACAACAAGCCTTTTGCTTATATAAATAACACAAAAAAAGGAAAATGCTGGGATTGGCAACGGTTTCTGTGTGAATGATGGACCAAAATCTTATGTGAAGCATAGAAACAAAAGTACTTATATTTTGCTTATTTTGCAAAAATATGAATTACAGCTAACTAACCTTCTAGTCACATAATTTTGTGGGACATAGCGGCCACACTGGGGTCCAGGGAATCCCACAACTTTTTTCTCTTTACCTACATTTTGATAATTTTCTTGGCTTCTTTTCCTACGAGGTTCCTGTGTATCTAAGCACGATTTTTTTTTAATGATTTGATTATTTACTTTTGATTATAATTTTCTTTCGCCAAAAGCGTAGAAATGTTTCTGCACCGAAACTTGTGGATCCCGCTTCTGACACACAAGGTGCCCAATTAGTGTTAAGAAATTTCATTGTGTGGGAATATATATCCCTAAATGCTGTAAATAGGTCATTGGCAAGTGAGTTTATTCAAGCGTTACAGTTTGAGGATATATGGAGAAACAAAGCAGCGAAATCTTATAGTCATCAAGATTCCGCGAAAACATTTCTTTAGGATCTATACTACAAAGATGAGATTCCATTTCAGATAAGCGGTCATGGCAGGAAGCGAAGAAAGGATTCGTAAAAAAAAATGAAAATACCGAAAGACACAGAATCTGACTGTTGGCTAAATATTACGCTCAACGGATCGAGTCGGGCGGATTGAAGGTCAATACGACCCGTCCCGTGACCAGAAAAGTTCAACACGGCATGACCTAGCCCGTGACTAAGTTCGACCCGACTCGAATATGACCAGACCCGATTCGGGTTGACCCGACACGTCTTCTTTGCTTTATAAAATTTGTTGAAATAGAATTAGAGCTCTGTATGTCTAGCGATCCTGAGAATTTAAAACTAACTAGAAAATACTGAAAGTGCCAAAAACTTGTAGTTCGTTAAAGTAGGGCGTTTTAGCACTTTTTAAAATAAGGGTTGAATCTAGCAGTCCAGTTTACAAGAATCAAGGTTGAAACATCCTTCATTTTGTTAAGACAAGAAAGAAACACATATACTACTCTTAAAAAAATAAAAATATTATTTTTTAAAATAATAAATTCGTTGGAATCGATACGATGACAACTGTCACACCAATCACCAGATCATGGAACCGCACATCATAGCTGGTTTTCCAAGCGTTATTTGTACTTAGTTCATCAGATCACAGCAGATGGCCATAGTAAAAGGATGGGAGTTGACGAAGATTAGTTTTTCGTCGAAGCAGCACGTGATGGGACTTCATTGCAATGAGACGATAGCAAAAGTGCACCGAAATTAAATTCTATTAAATTTCAAGTTTGACGAGTTACGTCGGATAACTGGTTGTTCCAAAAAGCTTGAATTAGGTTAGTTATAACTTATAACAACCAAGCACATATGTCGTTCGGACAAGTTGGTATCGTGCATGTTTATTGAACTTAACACAATATCAAGTTTGGCAAGCTCAAAACAAGTGACTCATAGCCTTGTTGCAGGTTGACATGCTCTTTGGGTAAGATATAGGTTAGATTGGAAGCTTCTTAATGTCCTAAAAAAAAAGGGACCATACTCACAGAAGAATTATCTATAATATACAGTATGTACTTGCTTATTCCAGGCATTCATAGCATCTTGTGATTAGTTGGTAACTAGAGAGTGATTGGTTGTCACTACGGGCACTTTCGTCATTTCCCAGGGAAATATGCAATTTTTTGGTAATATGATTTCAATTATACTCAAATCTTCAAGCTATATATAGTTGTAAAGCTATATGCATTGTTTGAAGTCCTAAACAATGAACAGAAGGCGTCATTTTCAGTTCATGTTAAGGGAACCATACCGGCATTTTCTGGTGTAACTGAAGAAAAAATGGAGAAATGTGTCGGCATGGTCGATCACTGCTATCCAACCCAAGACCACCCAAATGCGAAACCAACGCTCAACCAACTAAAGGTAAGATAATGTTACTTCAATATGTAATTGTGTTAAGTGTAACATGTTCAGGGAGTACGCTACACCCCCCAACACCTCGCTAACGCTCTATCTAGACTTCGACAGCACCCCCTAAGGAACATCTCTGAACACCCTCTTTGGGGGGGGGGGTTATTTCGCGACATTTAATAGTGAGAAATTCCTGGAATTTCTATTTACAAATACAGCAGTTATGGTAATACACAATCAAATCTTGGTAGCAGTTTTGTATTTATTCCGAAGAACTTCTTTTTGGCTACATTCTTTTCTTGTCGCCTCACAAAAATCCATCAGCAGCAAACAATAAACATCCTCGTATGGAAACACCTGTTTTGTGACTGCTCACTGCACTTTTCGATCATCCTAGGGCGGGATCGATCGTAAACGAAACCATTATAACCCACACATATCGAGAGCACGGATGGGCGAGACTATTTCTTTAGAGCAATTAAATTAAATTATTACTACGTAATTGACGTATATATTCTTATAATTAATATTTTGCCTGAGGGCAGGTCCTGACCCGAACGTTCCTGGGCAATATGAACTGAAAGTGATTTGCCATTGTCTTATATTAAATGAAGGCGTCCTAAGCAAGGGACCTACAGTTTAACGTGGACTCCGAACTACTTGTGCAAGGCAGCGAATGTTACATCACTGGGGATGCTTTCCACATTAATCGATCTTCTGCTATTCTCATCAATGTAGCTCTTGGAAAACGCTTGATTTCATCTGTCTATCTTACATTTGGACGTCGTCTCGGTCGTTTCTTTTCTCTGGGAATCCAACGTACATGTAGTACATTCCTCGTCCATCTTCCATCTGTTCGTCTAGCTATGTAACCGGCCCATCTCCACTTCATCATCTTCACAGTGTTGATTATATCTTCTACCTTTGTTCGCGAATTCATTCATTTGTTTTCTTGTCCCTACTGGTTATTCCTAACATGCATTTTCCATTGCTCTTTGTCTCACTCAATCTTTGAGTCGTTTCTGCTTTTAATGTCCAAGTTTCAGAACCCTACAATATTACAGGTAAGGCACATTGATTAAGCTTTAAGCTTGAGACAAATTGGTAGTTTGCTTTTGAAAATAAAGTGCTGTCTTCCAAACGAGCTCGACGCCATTTAACATCTATTTTTATTTCATTCATCAACTTAGTATTCGATGTTTTGAGCTACCGTAGGTAATCATATTCACCAACTATGCGTATTGTCTCTCCGTGGATCATTATTTCTTACATTGTAGCATGTTGATTGTACGTACATACATGGATATACAATAATTCACAGCCATGTACCATCATGTGTAAAGAAAGGAGGGGTGCTGACATTTGACTCTCCACGCTGTCAGCTAATGCGGGTTGGTGAGCAGCCCATCCATGTTCGTTCGCCAAGCAGTTGCTTGGGTACTAACAGGCCCCACGACGTGAACTTATAGATTGGACATTAGGCGTCTAAACCGGTCAGTTCCCTTAAGACTCAACAAGAGGTATTATGGGGTCTCCTCGTAGTTAGTGGCAGAAGCCTTTTGGGGCGACAGTCCCGGTTTCCCGGTCCTGTCCCTGTTTTCCGGCCACATATATATCGGTTCCTGTAAGATCACTGAAGTCAAGCAGCTTTCTGGGTCTGGTCAGTGCTTGGACGGGTGATCGTTGCAGTACTTATGATGGTGTTGCCTGTGCGGGGTCCACCCAGCGTCGTGAGGCCAATTGGGGAGCTACCTGAATAAAGAGCTAGCGATCACAGTTGAGATATTCGGCTCTCCTCTCCCAACACGTCTGGTCAGCGTGGGAGCAGTAGACCACCTCCTCCCTCCGGGAGAGGCCTCATGCAGTAGTGGATTGAATATGGCCGTGTATTATTATATATATATATATATATACACTCTCTCTCTCTATATATATATAGGTTGCCTAAGACCACCCGTACACTACTTCAAAAAAAAAGGTAACCAGTTGTTACTAAAAATAACGAAAACTGAGATAATCAAATCGGTTATGATCTATCGAATGCTGATGTTTGCACCTTTCGGTGCTGAATCAAAAGATGAAATATGAAAGAATGTAGGAGCATCTCCTTTGCTAGCCGATGCACCTTGGGGACTAGAGAAGAGACCTTCAGGTTCATTCTTCACCCAGCTTCTCTCATGTTTCTTTCTTGATGTTTATGCTGTGTGGGATGAAGAAGAAGATCGTATTACCTGTAAGCAATCACCGTTGATTGCATGAAACTTGTATAAATTTTACAGCGATCAAGTTGTACGTGAAAATATATGGAATGATATCAACTCCCTTGTATTATCAGCATGAAATGTTAACTCCCTACTTTTTACAGTATTTTTTTTTTTATTTTATGCATATGCCACAAATTTAAATCAGTGTCCCTGACTTTTTTCAATATAATATTGTAGCACATTGTCGTAATTACAAAATGGGGAACCCCGGACACAACGTGAAATGGGGGTCCCCTTACTTAATTCTAGCAGACCCGTTCTATCTCAATTCAGGGAGAGCA
>JAGDQP010044582.1:0-10115 GCA_022664845.1 Lepisma saccharinum
TTTTTGTTTCTGAACCCGCGTGCGGCGTTGCGTTTCGCGTTACTGTAGTGGTAGATATTTGCTTCGCTTTGCACGTCTCCGTTTCTAATTAAGCTTAAGGCATTCTTCATTAAAACAAAGTTTGTTTACCGGCTGTTTCTTCTCATCTAAACGTTCCTTCGCTGCACCCTTAACTGTTTCATGAATGCCTCCCACATCTTACATCAATTTCATTATTATCATCATCTTTATTTTTCTCGACTCGGCTAAGATTTCGAACCTACTTGAGAGTTCGAGTTGGTATTCTGCTTTTATGCTCGGATTATTTACACGTTTAACTTCGAATTTCAATTGTTTTGATCCCTTGCTTTCTCTGTTCGCGATGCATAACTTTTCCCTCACTTTTGCGATCACTAACTGATGGTCGGTGTTAACTTCCGCTCCTCTGTACGTAAGACCTAACGTCCATTATGTTGGTGTGTCTTGGTCTGTCTACTAATACGTGATCGATCTGGCCGAGAGTTTTGCCATACAGATATACCCATGTGTACTGGTGTATGTCTTTGTGTTCAAAGTAAGTATTACGTGCTCTTTACCAGTAAGTTTTCGAAAATCGCGAAATTTGTCAGTCTTTCTCCATTGTTGTTGGTCTTTTCGTGAAGGCTGTATTTGCCTGTAGTAGGTCTATATTTTTCTTCCTATCCTACCTTTGCGTTGAAATCACCAAACACAATTTTCGAATTATACTTCAGTAATCGGTCGAACAGCCTTTCTAGCTCATCGTAGAATGTATCTTTGTCGTTCCCATGATATGATACAAACTTCCATCTCAATACATCTGTTAGTTATATTTCAAAGAAAAAGAAGTAACTTATTAACTCTTGTTTTGTGGCTATCTATATGCGACTGACTGACTGACTACATACATATATTCACGTATACGCAAAACGTAACACTCATATGTGGACCAAAACGATGCCACGAAGGCAGCTTACTGGAGTGGGGGATCTGTTTCGGTAAATATCATGACGGGCATTTATTTAGGTGGGGTGAGGCGGAGTTCGGGGACAAGCAAGTTTACACGATGACCGTTCTCCGTCAATTAAGCACAAAAGTGACCTCTTAATTAGCGGGCTCAAACCGGGCAACGAACCGACTTCCAGAAAAAAAAAAAAAGAGAACAAACACATAGCCGAATATACAAATATATGTAACTCAATAAAGCAATGCCCCATTATATGCTCAAAGCCGAAGCGTGGAGGAAAATAAACCATTGGGTGGGTGACGACGCGGGTTCCGCCGCTAGGTAAACTTTTCGTGCTGCAATATTTTTATGCGTATGCAAAAATTTCACTTCGTTATGACGCTGGGCACACTTGTGCTACATGCGGACAGGAAAAAATAAGCTGATTCATTGTTTTCCTCATCTTCAGTGGAGGATTCATTGAGATAAATATAACACTGAATATGCTTAGTCGTCTAGTTTTCCTTTTTTAAACCTGTGTTTCACATATGCTCTTAAGCACCCATACTATTTTCGTGGATGGCGAGTATGGCTTCGCTATTGTTACGCAAGCAGAAGTTCAAATGAATCTTGAATTATCACACGAAATTGATCACTATTCAAACAAGTGGTCTAAGAGTTTAAGTTTGGACACAAATCATTCCATTCAACTTGTTCCCACACGGAACAGAACTATGGACTTTTTAATTACAAATCAGGAAACGCACTTGCGAGAGATCATACTTATTAGTGTAAGCTGAAGCGAAGAAACTGGGATCTACTCGTAATCAGAACATACTGAGATCATAACCAGAGCCAAGTCAAACCCTAACTGAAGTTTCTATTTTCTCTCTCAGTAACAACGAAAATGTAGGAACCCTGAATTAACGTAAAGTACTATAATTTCTTGTACCACTGCGGAGTTCACGATGGACGTAATGGAATGATAAATAAACGACAGTAAAATAAATTTCCCTGAAATTAAACAGCCTTCAAAAATTCACTACAAAAGAAAAAAAAATGTTTTATTCAATGTTCTATACAGGTAAAGATAAGGCTAACGGTCAGGTAGGTCGGAGAAGTGGACGTCTGGTCTACATGTTCGAACTATTTTCATGAAAATGCTATTGAAAAACATGACTGCTACACTGATTTAGCTTCATGCCAACTTGAAGTTTTTGAACTGTTACATATCTAGAGTTCTCACGCTATACCAGCAGGTGTCCAATCACGAACAAGCAACACAAATAGCAGGTGGCAACATCCCCATCATTGGATGCTTGCAACAGGACACAATAGAAAATATCCCCGCGGTTGCCACGGCGACTAAATAAAATCTTGCTTCTAGTAGTAGTAGTTTCGCAGCTGCTTAACAACGCATCATAGCAAAACAGTTTTTAAAAAATATGCATAGAAAGGTAATGATAGCAAGAAGAAAGGTGGGAGCCTATGTCGAAGTTAAACGTGTACGTATAGTTTTTGTACACTGCAGAGGGAGTAAAGGTGCAGTTTCGTTTGTGCGATTGTTGTATGCTATGATCGCAAGCAACTGCTGCACGCGTCACTGCATTGACACGAAGGGAAATCAGTGGAGTCTGTTTGGTTTGTGCATCGGACGCATGATGTCGCATGCAATTGTTGCAACGACTCCTCAGGAGATCGGTCAAGCTGCAGTAATCGCATGCGGTGCGGAGTATTGTGCAGTTTTCTTTCTTTCTTTTTTTTTTTTTTTTTGAACTATTTTGTGCCAAATATGAGCTTCAGCAGAGATGAGGATTGAAAGCTACGTCAAGAATTGGACAAAAATGCTATAAAATTGTTGGTAAAACCCGAAAGAAAGAATATATGCAAACCTGTAGTAAGTTCGGTGTTCAATAGATGGCAGCAGAGTATGCAGGCAATTTGAAGTGACACTATTATTTTATATTAAATGAAAGGTGAGTTTAATTTTTTAAAAAAACTATATTAGTTGTTTGTAATCGTATCTAAAATCCTGTTACTGTAAGAAATATTGTTTACAGAAATATCTTAAACTTGTAATACACGAAAAGTAAATCACAAATGTATAGAGCATAGTGGCGTCACGCACGCGTCCAACACAAACGAAACTACCCCACTGTATGCTTCCGTCGCACGCGTTTGCTGAAGGCGGTCACTGAATGCAACCATCGCACAAACGAAACCACCTTAAGTGATATGTGAGCGACCAAACTGATAACATCTCGACCACGTGATCTGAAGAGCACGTCACTAGTAGGAGTCACGCCAGGAGTTAAAGCGAAAGGATAATAGAACATCCGGTTTTTCTTTAACATTTTGGCTATTTCTTTACAGTGTGTTATCAAATCAGCTAGCAAATATTTTCGTGAAAGTATCCCTGAAGCTCGCCAACGCTGATATGTCATTTGGGATGCCTACCTACAAGGAAATTTAATAAACAACGTTTCTTCTCCCTATGCATATTTCATATTCAGCTTCAACATATTACAGCGGGATCACTCCCTCTACAAAATGCAGAAAGTTTAACCAAAATCGGTCCATCCATTTAAGTTATGCCAGCTCAAACATAGAAAACAAAAAACATATAGATTGAATCGAGAACCTCCCCGTTTTGAAGTCGGTTAAAAATAAAACTTTCCTTGAAGATTCGTTTCCTACCGCGATCGAAGATTACCATAGAATGTATAAGAATTATTTCACCGATCATTTACAACATAAACTGTTACATTTATATAAAAACGAAATAGTTCATAACGTACTGTCTAACACCTTACATGAAAAAAATAATTTGTGTTCAGCTATTGATTATAATCAAAAATATATAAACAAAATATGTTTCTTATCCTCGGGAGTATTTAACCTTGCAAGAAACTATTAGCACTTGACTTAACATAAGTGTTATTTTCTTTTAGAGCAGGAACACGACATGAATATTTTGAATTGGTTTTAAAAACTGTGTTTGGTATTTATATCTAGTGCTCACGATTTAGTATGACGTCATTGCTCGTTTTATGATATATTAAAAAATTATGATTTGTTTCATTGCTAGGCATTATGCGAAATACCATGTTAGTTCAACTTTTCTCTTTCTTCGTCAGGTAAATTTTCACTAAGGCAAGTAAGTACACAATTTTCGTTACTACTGAATTAAATTCTATTTCGGACCTTTAAGCACATTTGGCTCCGGCTATTAATACTATTGAAGTTTTTCAATCAAGTGGTATGAGAACGTGAGCAATAAGACTGTTTACATGCTTTCTTTCGCAACATTCAATTACGAATGGTAATAACAATAAAATCACTCCAGTGTTTTTGAGGTTACATCTTGTAAACCTATTGCGGCAAGTAAAATTATCACCAGAAGTTCATTCTCCTTGACAAGATTCCTTTTGCCTATTGCTCCGGACTGGATACACTGATTTATGTACCGTATACAGCAAATTAAAGAGAACGTGATTTTCTGTAAGCTGCAAAAAACAATACTTAAATCGACACATTCCGAAGTTGTTCAGAAATAAATTTTACAAAAGGGAAATAACTTTTGGTGCCTATTGTAAAATTAATTAATGTCCATGTGCACAATAGTTGATGGTGTGCTGTTTTATTTTGATCGTCTCTACATACCGTCAGAATTTGCCTTCATTTTGAAGCTTGTTCTTATCACAATTCTTTAACTGCAAAAAAAAAAAAAATGTACCTTCATGATTTAAGGCACTGGCAGGTCCATAACTTTAAACTAACTCTAACACGGGGCAGTAATAAGATAGCTTTTTTTGTTACAAAATATCAAGGAATGTATTCCTTGAAACTAGTTTGGCCCTCGAAAGCCTGAATAAAATTTTATTTCGCAAAAGCCGGATCAGGATTCCTACACTTTTTTTTTTTTTTTTTTCACAATTAATTAAACTATTTTTACAGATTTTTTTCTGACTTCCCTGATTTACAGCTGCTGAATTTTCTGTTAAAACCAACTGAAGTGTGAATTTTAAGGCTTCAATTTTTTTTTAACATTTTTGTCAATTTGGTGAACTGTTCCGTGAGAGCTAACAACAACATATTTTTAAGCATATCAGTTACCGATTGTTTCGCTGTACCACTTTGTACCGATTTTTCATAATTGGTATCTAACATAATTACCCAACATACTTCATAATTTAAATAATTAAACTCCTTTCTGTGTAAAGTCAAATCCTCACTTAAAACTGTCATAGGAACTAACGTATTTAACCACATAAGCCTACAAAAAATATTTTATGAACCAAAATATTTGATCAGAATAGAGGAATATGGAATAAAAAGAAAATATGAAAACAAAATAAAGCATCAATCAGAAAGAAGCAAGGCTGATGAACTCTAAATCCGAAAGAGTGGAATTCTGCTCGAGCTGAGCGGAATATTTCATCATACGATAGCGGAAAGAGGAACCACTTTTTTAGAGCGGGTTTTCATCCGAGAACATATCAGAAATTTCCGCTCAAAAATAGATATGATCTATCGTAACTCATTCCGATAGCAATGTAATCATTTTTAGATGGATTTAAAATCCCAGATCATCGGAATGAAAAAATTATATATACACACACGTACGAATTCATACATTTGCATTATTGAATAAGAAATCCGAATAATTCAGAGAATTTGTAGGCGAAATAAGATATTTGTCGGACTAAATGTGTTTCGGATAATTATTCGTGGATCAGATAATTCCGTCATAATTGTTTTCATACTGAAATTACCTATAAGAAATGCATAGGTGCTAAACGAATAATCAACTAATTGATTACACAGATTTGTATTTATCTGGATATTGAGAACCAATCATCATAGCAAAAAATAAGTTCGCCTGTCGAAAGAATCTTTTCCTTCTTCTGAACGTTGATTTCTCGTGTTACTACTTATCTACGTTAAATAGTAATTATGTGATCTAATTCTAGGATAGCTGAAACACGTTTTTCAACCATAGGTATAAGAAAGAATGTTTCAACATTCACATGTTTTGGTGTTATTAATCACATCTCAACATAAAAATAGCTTTTTTCAGTTGTATATGCATACTAGCTATTATTAAAACAACTACGGCCGCAGTGGTAGAGCGGTCACTTCTGGCTCGTATAATGTGGGCTTTGTGGTACTCAAAATGCAGTGTGCATGGGTTTTCCAGTTTCCTCCCACTTTCTTCATTTCCCAAATTCACCCATCATCATCAATTTGGCCTGAGCCAAATTATTTTTTCTTCTTCTACTACTAATAATAATAATGAGTTAAATTACAAAATCGACAAACACATACTATCTACCAAAGTTTAGCCGCAGACTTGTAGGCAAAATTGCTTCTCGCAAAAACACATTTTTGTATGAAAGAAAGGAGCATTCACTCAAGGTAGCTTTCTAGAAAGCCAAAACGTTTCTCCGGACTGAGCCATAGATGCCTAAAAGCCATACATAAATCCAATTCAAAACGTTCTTTCATGAAGCAGTTTAGAGGGCCCACCGCCACAAAGCCCGGGCAAAACTTCTTAACAGGCTAATGCTTCGATGAGAAAATCCAATGCAGCACAATTCTGCTTGATGGCAACTTAAAACCGCCTTTGCTATCTTACTTGATAAGTGTGTGCTATTTATTTATTTTATTTTTATTTATTCTTTTACACGTGAAGCCACGTTTGGGTACTCATCAGGGTAAAACGTTTATGTGTGAAGCAATTTTGACGAATCAGTCTGTGGTCGGCTTAAGCGGCAGCGAACTGCATACATAAACGAAAGCAATTACTATTCCAGGTACTATCCCGGCATTAGCCTGATAAAAACGATGGAAAAATTAACTTCGCTCTTCTGTTTTAACGGCGAAAGTCACTAACTTCGAAGGTGTGATCTTGCAGTTTGGTGTCCAAACATTTTGAACGATTTTCCAATTTAACTCTGTCATACAGGGCAAATATATGGATGATACACATACAAAAATCTTCAGTAGAGGACTTGGCTCCTGTTTTCTCTCTCTCCGAAAAATGTGCTCGCCGAGAGACTTCATGCACTGAACTTATGTGGATTGATTGAATTGTTATTAATATCGTAAACGAGATGGTGAGCCAATTTTATTCGTTTTATTATTTTTATTTATGGCCTCTAGGCGTATAAGGCCCAGGCCGGGATAGAGAAGGGAAAAGGATTCGGGAAGGTGTCGGCCAGTGCCTATGTTGAAGGTGCCATCCCAACATTTGATTGGTGACTCAGGAAAAACCCTGAAAAAACTTCAGTTAGGATGGTCAGCCGCTGGGACCGAACCCACAACCTCTCGCAGGCTACACATGGTGAGTCAAGGACGTAACCTACTAATGGTTAATGCTACTGCCTTCCATCAGATGATGATGATGTCCTAAGGACGGGACCTACAGTTTAACATTGTTCCAACGAACCCGCGAACCCTTGATTACAAGGCAGCAAGAGCAGAAACCAGGTCACTTTCGCTGACCCAGTACGAACCATTTGTCCGATTGACCCAGTGACCCGGTCTAGGAACTATAATGAACTGGGAATTTTCGGCGTCGTATTTATCGTGCACCTGTCCCGGGCACCTCTAAAAGAAACACTGTTCAAACGCAAGGAAAAACTGAAAAATGCTTTTCCCTCCGGGTCACCGGGACCCAAGCATAGAGCGGGCCAAAACTGGGCGCAAATGAACCGGTGACCCATTCAGTTCTGCCAAGGCACACCGAGTTCTTTATATTTTAAAGGAATTTTTGAAACTACAAACGTTTGGTTTGATTGAATTGTTATTAACGTTCTAAACGAGCTGGTAAGCTACTAAGGACGCGACCTATAGTTTAGGGTGGGGTCCGAAACCCTTTACCCCCCACCGGGAATCGAAACCGGGATCCCTTGATTACAAGGCAGCGAGCGTTACCACGTATCCACCGGGGACACTTACTACAAATGTTTGGCCTACATTTTCCCCATATCATAAAAGGTCTAACACCTTTTACTTCTAGGGTGTGGGGTCAAAATTCAAATGTTTATAAGCACCCATCCATCCTTATTGAAATCTCTATCTAGCTTTCTCTAGAGAATAGAAAATTATCCCCTAAACACCAAGAATATGGAGAAACTAAACCATATATGCACATATACTGCGATCTGTCCATTATATGACAATATCCCGGAAGTGGACAGAGACGGAAAAATACATTCTTCTTCAAAAGCAAGTAAATACTATTACATGTACGGTAACTCCTCATATTAATGTGAACGTTATATTGCAGGTATCCCTCGTATAAAAAGCACTTACAGCAGACAAAACAAAGAAAACAAAATTAACACTTTTTGTACAATAAGTAATTCGTACGAAACAATTCCTATTATTTATTTGTTGAATTTCTGACTACGTGACGTATTTTTACACTGATTTACAGCTTTTTGTTTTCTGACGCATATAGCGTAGATTTTTCTCTTTTTTTTAAAAAAAGAAAAAAGAAACCACATTTTATTAGGAAAAGAATGCAAAATACATAACTATATAATATATTCACAGCTGAATAATAAAACAAATCGACAAGTGTTATGGAAGTCGTGGATTCCAAGATTATATAAGTTAGCAAGTGTAGACAATGGTAAGAAACGAAACACTTGAAACTCTTAAAAAAAATATAACAATACAACAGAACAATTCACAATATTTCTTGAAGGAAGAAAAAATCTGCAGAGTGCAAATGTCGACATCTTTTACACTATCAATGAAGGTAAGAATTTCGATACAAAAAAAAAAAAAAATCTATGACTTCCGACTAAGTACAAGAACAATACTCAATGAACTTTCTTTACGATAGAGTATTGCGCTAAGAAGCAAAATACTCACATAATTTAATGCAAAGAGTACCGTATCATTTTCAATAGTAAAATACTAAACATTTATGTTTAAACTTGATGACCTTCCTAGAAAATCTTTCGTATATCCTTGTAATTACCTTCATTATACTGTGTGGAGAAAGACCCTAATCCACGTAAAGGTACTATACATCATCGATATGGTATGACTAAGGGAAAATAAAGTTACTCCTGATTAAGGGTAAGCGTCAACGACTACGGGGTTTGAACACACTACCTCGCGATTATCAGGTGAGCATGGTTTCTGAAGACACAGTCAGTTAATTGGATGTCTGTACAACTAGCGTGTAAAGCTTCCAAATGATACAAATCGCTAATGGAAAGTTATTAATTTCAATTTAATTTATACATTTCTGGTAGTCTGACTTACGAGGCAGCGGTACTTGGCTACGGCGACATGCAAAATAAGCGTCCAATTTAACATTTCACACATTTCTAGGAACATCATATGCTTTTATCACGTTCTATCGAAAAAAAACCGACTCAATAGCCCCTTTAACGGCACTGCAAAGAGAAACAGTTTCACGAAGTACTTTTCTCTTAGAAATAAAGACTATTTTAATAACTTAAGTTGCAACTTTCTGATGGAAATTTCAATAATAACCCTTGTTTCTGAAGAGAAAATAGCTCACTAGGGCTTCACTTAAATGCCGTCAAAATACCACGCAATATATTGAAGAGGCTATTGAGTACATTTTTCGAAAGAACAGGATGAAGCCATGATATTTCTAGAAGTGTGTACAAATCAATGTTAAATTCGACGCTTATTTTGCAGGTCACTGCGCCGTAGCTCTGCCTCTTTAGCTTGATAAATCGCATTCCTCGGCAAGCGCTTTTCCGTGTAAAGGGATGTCAAAGGTAACAAGTGCCTCTGCCTAGGTACAATCACAGCATCTGCCTGGTTGAACTGAGTGAAATTCTAGAAAACTCGTCAGGATCGCGGGTAGCAGGATTCGAACTTGCAAGTATGTGTCTCTACTCTCCAGTGCCGATCCGGACTCCACGATCGTAACACTAGGTCACGGATACTGGGTTCCAGAGCTTTTAGAATTTTAAAAACATGAGCATTTAAATGAAGATTCAGTTTTCATATTGAACCCATTTTATTGAAGAAAATTAATGTTATGTGTAAGCAATTTCAAGTAGTGCAGTGATAGTTTAGTTTTACGGTGTTCTCATTAAATTGATTTAAAAAATATCCTCTCGTAGAAAGGATAATATTGGGAAATCAACTGAAAATTAAATGAATTAATATA
>JAGDQP010044583.1:631-15856 GCA_022664845.1 Lepisma saccharinum
CGATCGATATACATACATTTTGAATATCGGTACTGTACTACCGAGCGGCCGTAGATCACTGGTAGAGCGTTGGCTTAGCATTAGGGAGATTTTGGGATTGATCCCAGAACCGACGACCATCCTAACTGAGGTTTCTCTAGGGCATTTTTCAGACACACCAGATAAATGACGGGCTGGTACCTTCAACTTAGGCCTGGGCTAACCATTTCCCACATACTATTTTCTATCCCGTTACGATATGAGCATTAGGTACCTAAAGGCCATAAATAAATTTTCAAAAAATTTCATGTAGCACCATGGAAATTACTAACCGGAAGTAGCTAACAGAAAATGGCCAACATTGGTTTCAATCGATTTATTTTGTCCAACTGTGGAAATGCATATCGTTCTTGACACGGCAATATGTCGTAAACAACTGCATTTTAAATAAACTTCATTTTTTTTCACCTTAAACTGCTATACTGGCAGTGTAAACAAGTTAGTACACGGTCTTCATAAGGGAACAAGGATTTTTTTTAAAAAGGATCAAATTGATTTATGGGCAAAAGGCATTATTTTATATATTGGCCTACTTTCACTTAATCTTTCAATTTAAGTCTCATTAATTTACTTCTTGCGTGGTTTATATATGAGTCTCTTTGATCAAAAATGCATTTGTGAAATACAATATTTCATGATTCCTGAACACATTGCTAAAATAAAATGACTCGTGATGAGAGTTCGACATATTGCGGTGTCAAGAATTGTTCCAAATTGTCGCCATTTTGATTTGTATGAAAACAACTTCTATCACACGCACTAGATCACACGATATTCTTATATAAAATTATTACACTAGGTTTATAAAATATTAATTAAAATAAGGTTATATAGAAAGTTAGTTTCCACGTACTTTATTTACTGCGACACAGAAGCCTGAAGAACAAACTGTTATTGTTTCCCCTTCTTTCTTGAAATCTAAATAACTTCAAACCGTTATTAGACGTCGATGCGTATACTGTAGGTGGCGTGTTATGTCTAGCAGTTTCACGTCAGATATAAGTCAAGCAACCATTGGCAAAATGTAATTTTATCCTAGCAAAGTTGCTAGGATAAAATTATAGAAAACCAGCAGAAATTACATTGTAAATTAAAGTAAACTAGTAGACAGTACAGAAAAGGGTTCTACTACTGAAACAGTATACCTGGCAACACCCACACAGGAGACACCTGTCCAAAAGATAATGTGTTGCTTTTAAGAACTTCAGATAAACAAAAACAATCCGTTGATAAAGAAATGTATGTTTTTCTTCTTCTTTAATTCACACAAAGGATTTGAGTGTTTCCCCAATTTTGTATAGAAAGGAACGTAATTTTGTATAGAAACGAACGAAAGGACTTTCTTAACTTTAATTTGAGCAGACATAATAAAAAGGAAAATATTTAACAATGAAAATACAGCAGAGATTACGCAAGGATTTTCAGTTTGGGGGGGTTGTAGACAAAATTGGGAGGGTGTAATAGTTTTGCACATTTTCTATCGATTTTTGACTGAAAAAATGTTAACGTTTGGGGGGGGGGGTTTCTCGAGCATTTCGGGAGTGATACCACCACAGGGTCTGTCTGGCGGAATTACTTGAATAAGCCTCAAATTGGAATTTGGAAGCTCGGTTTGTCATGGTGCCGGCAATTTTGATTGTTTTTATAAAGGCTTTTTTACAGTCTCAGAAGGTAAATATCGGGTGGTACGCGTACTTTAACGGGCGACTTGTGCGCTTTATTCGTAGTCAATCTTATCTTAAAAGTGGTGCAGTGACGTACGGAGCCGCCGTAGCTCAGGCGTAGAGCGTTGGCGTAGCATTCGGGAAGTCAGAGTGGGTTCGATTCCAGTGGCCGACCATCCTGACAGTCTTTCCTGTCACAACAGGCAAATGCCGGGATGGCATCTTCAACATAGGCTCTGGCCGACACCTTCAGCAATACTTTTCCCTCCGCTATCCTGACCTGAGCCTTAGATGCCTAGAGGCCATACAATTCAATTTATGTAGTGACGTCATTCCCCAGACAAGACAAGCTTAGGATGCAACTTAGGATGCAGGTTAAAAAACTGGAAGGATGTATAGTTTAATTTGTTTACCTATGCATATTTGTACAGAGTTAAATTATTAAACTGGAAAATAGGTTCTAACGTTAAAGTAGAATTTTGATTAAGCACCTTAGCAAACTTGAGACTTTCTAACTTGAGCCTACAGTTTATGTTAAATTGGCATCTCAACACTATACCTTCAACCTACCTGATGAAGAGATAAATAATGCATATTAAACTCTTCTTTAAGACTGTGCATTTAGAAAAACGCTTCATAAGCACAAAAATCACACTACTACTATATAAATTACCTGAGCCGCTCCATTTTCTTTAAAAAATAATGAGGAGGCACAAATAAAAATGACAAAGAAAATGTGAGCTATTATTGGGGTGTAATAAGCTTGGAAAAAGTGTAAAAAAATGTACAGAATGTGAGATAAATGTGCTCCCTTAATAGTGCTGAAAAAGTGCTCGAAAACGCTAAAAAAATGTTCTTAGGATTATAGTGCTTTTATTATGTTCAAATAATGCGCTCGATTTATGTAGAACTTATAATGGAACACATTCGAACACTTCACAGCACTTTCTTACACAATTGGTATACTTTTAAAACACATTCCTGCTTTTGAAATTGCCCTAAAAGTGTAAAAAAAAAGTGTTGTTTTTTTTACAGTGTGTTCGCCTTTCAACGGTTTATTTGATGTTAAATAATGGTTGGAAAGAAACAAGTTGAAATCAAGAAGCGGGCGATGAAGAAACGGGTTCAGTTGACCAAAACAGAGTATGGGTGCTGTCTGTTGGTATACACATATTTACTTGCATTTTGTCCGTTGCTTTCATCATGATATACAGTATTAAATTTCCAACAGTAAATAATCCCAGTGGTTGCTGTGGGGTTCGAAGCAGAAACGTAGTCCTCGTTGACCACTTATCCACGGATCCATTTTTTTTAAATTTATTTTATTTGCAAAATGTAAATTCAAATTTTTATAACATAACTCTGAACAAGAAAAAAAACATACATTATAATCATCATAACACGAAATAAATAAACGCTATAAATATGTAAGAGCTTAATTTAGTGTGTTGTGAAACACAATAAAACTTTGTTTTATACTGTTTTTAGTAAAGAGCTCTGTAATAATTTGCAAATGTTTTTCGTTGACTCCAATAATGACAAATGAGGATGACTCCAATAATACAACAATAGATATTCAACATACCAATCAGGATCAGTAATGTTCCTTTTTTCTTAAGTATATATAGTGTCATAGCAATAAACCAAATCGTAAATTTGTGTCTGGGCGGGGGAAAATACCGAAAAGATGGCCGGCAGAACACCTGTTCGACCGTTAAATCATCTCGGTTACATCTATTGACTCTACTATAAATAATTGTAAATATTTGCCAAGTTGCCTCTTTATGTGTACATTTAATCAAGTTACGATACAGATTTTCAATCTGGTGGCATTTGGTACACATTGCAGAAGGGGTAATTTCTTTTTGAAATAGATTTATACCAAAGGCATCTATATCGTAACATTATAATTGATAATATAATTGATAATGCAGGATAGAATTATTTTTTAAACTTGCTATGTTTGAACATATTTGTTACCATTCGCTCTCCCGTAGTTGTTCAATGGACATTTCCGTTTTCCCCGTCCTTATATATTTTACAATTTGGTTGTGTACATCAGATTAAATAATATAAAATGTTTTTTTAAAATTTCAGCGCTACGGTTTTCCGTTACGTAGAAATATATCATGAAATACTGAGAACTCAATCTCTTACGTCATACAACGAAAATCATCCTCTGATTGGTTTGACGTAATCAATCCGTACTTTTTGGAAGCTATATGCTTCTCTCTATGTTACGTTCCTTATTCAGAAGTTTGAAGACGAAAAAACAAAAAAGAGAACGAACATTTACATCAGATCTGCAGAACACTTTTTAATAAGTTACAACACCAAAACATGTTTTTAATAACACAAATTGCTCGAAACAATAACAGGGGGCAGTCTTAACTTGCAGTGCTCTTCTTATCGCTGGTTTGTATCACTTTTGATGTCTTGACAATTTGGCGCAATTGGAAGGATATTGAGTTATGCAGACGATAATACGTATTTTGTAACGACAAACAAGGATTTCCAGTGTATTTTCAATTATTTGAAGGTATTTAGTAACCTGTCTGGTATAACGATTAACCTAAACAAAACGCAAGCTATTAATTGTAAATCTCAGATTTCTGAATCATTATTGAAAAATCTAAAAATAACTGAGGACATGAAGATACTGGGCGTGATTTGGACGAAGGTGCTCAAACAAACCATTGTCAAAAGTCAAAATGTCATTTTAGGACGTATGATTTATGATTACAAGACGTATAAAGAATGTTTTTCCTCTTTAATAGACAGAGCACGCTTTTTAAATATTTTTGTGTTTAGTAAAGCTTATTATATCTTACAGCTCTTTCCGCTTCAACAGATATTTTGGGCAAAAGTCGCAAAATATTCTGGAATGTTTTTATGGCATAAACAAATGCTACGTTGTAATCGAAGAAATATTATTCCTTCCTTGTCATCAGGGAGGTGTGGGTTTAAAAAATATTAGAAACCAGGCGACAGCACTGTTGCTAAGCCGATTTTTAGATATAATATGTGAATATCGAGATAACATCTCGTCTGATATTATGAAGATTGTATTAAATAAGATTACTTTAGAAGCTTCGCCTAACATTAGATCAATTTGGAAACCGATGTTTCCCTTTAATCAGATCATCATCGAAATCATGTATGCGCTTATCAACCATATACAAATAGATACATAGAGCGTGAAGCATATTTATCTGTATCTTCAAAATAGAAATAACACTTACAATAATCCGTTAAATATTTATCCTAAGGAAGATTGGGACCACATATGTGGAAATCACAATAACCTCAAATTTAATCCTATTCTTCATCATAGGATATTTTTGCAAGTGTACAATTTAGACCCTTATGGGGTAAACTTGTATAAAAAAGGTATTAGTCAATCTGATCAATGTGAAAAATGTAGTTGTATAGATACATTATATCATTCTGTCTTTGAATGCCATAAACAACGTCACATATGGGAGAAATTTTCTCAAATAATAAAAAGAATAACCCGATATCAAATGACACAAATTGATGTACGCAGCGTTTTTCAACGCCCTATATTCAGATATTTCCCGCCGGCTAGACGGAAATTCTTAGCATGGATATCAACTCAAACTTTAGATTTTGTCAAAAGCAATAAAGAAAGTAGTGACGTGCAGTGGTATATTGATTATTTGACACTAACTTTTCATCAAATTCCGATAAGGAGAAGAAACAAGAACTATGCTAATTATGATAAGGCAGTATATTAATAATGTTGTTTTTTTGTATCAGTTCTTCCTTAGGAGCGATTTGTGAAGTTTATGTATTATTTTGTTACCATAGAAAAATAAATAAAATAAAAAAAAAAAATGGGTGGCGCATGAAACTTTTAACTTTTTATATTTTCACCTAAGGTTGTTCGAATCCTATCAATGGCCGTGTTTTATTTTACGTCACGAAACGCAAGAGTAACTTAATGTAAAAGTTTCAATTTACGTTTTTGTTTCTTACATGCTTTTATTATTATTTTTTACAGCGACATATTAAAAATATATTCACGGGCTACAAGTACTACGTTAAATTGTTAACAGATGGCAGTAACGAGCACTATTAATTCATGTGCTTTTAAGTTCTTGAAAAATGCTTCACTAGCATTCATTAAAAAGGTATACGATTGTCGAACGTAAAAACCCACATTTTTTTTTAAAAAAAAGGTAATTCTTTTTAAATACAAGAGTTCTAAAGAGCATTATTAGAAGATATCTTATGATTTAATCATAAGAAAAGAGCTGCTATAAATTAGTGTTGAAGCTACCAAAATATATCAATATCTTAAAAAGTATTAAAAGTAAAAATCTATTTTAAATGAATAAAACGAACTAAAGACGTGTTAAGGCATACAGAAACGCGATTCACAACTTATACTATTTCTTTCGATCCATTTTTGCTATCTCTTTTAAACAATACTAACAAATCAAATACCATCTGTATGTTAATGATAAGCAGTCAGCAGACTGATTACATCATAACATGGCGGCGCCCGATTAAGCGCGAGGCTGAGACTCTTTTGAAGGAAGTCTTTATTACTCTTGACAATTGCATCACAGAAAGAAAAGAAAATGTTTTTTCGTAGTCTACTTTAACAGAAGAATTTTTTTATTGCAATAAAAAAATACTACCGGAAATGTCCATTGAAGTGACAACTTGGACATCACGATTTAGAAAAAAATCATAAAACTGTCTTACCGTATATTTCTCAGTTGAAAGTCGGGATAGGACCGCGTATATAAAAACCACGTAGTATTCCGCAAAGGGGTTATGGGGACCTTTGACATCACGAATATAAACCGGTAAGGTCTCCTCGAGGTAGTGTAATGTAATCTCCATCGCATCATAAGATATATTTTGAGTGTATAATGTTAATATTTATATTAAACGATGCATAAGAAGCGCCTGTGCCTGACGCTTAATATTTGATAGTTTTACACCGCCCTGTTCCAAAGTGCGATATAATGTTGCTCTAGGAGTACGTAGCATTTGTCCCCTCCACATAAAATAACCAACATATTGTTGGACTTGGGCCAAACATTGGTTGCTTGCATTGCAAATAATAATATAATTCACTGTAAATGTCATCATTATTGTTTTCATTTGTTGAGCCTCATTTATTTCACGGATGTCTATGAAATTATCAGTCCAAATAATACCTAATATTTTAAGGTTTTTACAATATTAATCTTGGATTTTGCATTAAGACTCAATTGGGAGTGCAAGTCCAGAGATTGAGTTTTATCCGGGTTTATTTTTATGTTCGCCACTCGTTCAAATATCTGGTATATAGCCTGAATCTTATTATATTCCGCATCGTTTTGTAAAATTAAAATCACATCATCTACATACGAGAGGCATTTTATAACATTTGTATGGAATTGAAGGCTCGATAGCGCTCTGTTTATGGCGATATCAAAAAGAATCATTGCAAGCTTTTTCAAAATTGAGCAGCATGGATCACCCTGTAACCCTTGTTACGCTTTATTCGAGATCCGACTGCCCCGTTTATTGATAGTTTCATATAACGATGCGCGAAAATCCATGTTATAAGTTTTATAAATTCAGTAGGGAAATTCATCAACCTCAAAGTTTCAAATAAATATTGATTGTTATGATTATCAAATGAGCAAGCAAAATCTGACTTGTATATCATACAAGGGATATTCTTGCCTCCTTGTGTAAAAAGTATCAAATCTCGTATATTCATTAGTTGAACATAAATCGGTAATACTTCAGTTACCCCACTTTGACTCCGTTGTACCAGATAAAGTATAACATTTTGAAGAGGATTAGCGATAAGAAGCATTAAAAGTCTTAAATCGGTATTTTGTAAGTGAATCAATCTACAAGATTTGATCGAAGCAATATTTGAGTTTTTTAAATGAGTATTCCAATGGCGGTTAAAAAATCACCACTATATACAGGATTACTCCACAGAAAATTATATACAGGTAACAATTGTTGTATTGTATAAGCTTTGTTTTTTGAAAACCAAAAGCTCCATATACCATCTTCACCACTTATAGCTTTTACATTTACTTGATCGAGTGCTACTTCAAATTCCTTAAAGAAAAAAGGTTGTCGTAAGCTGTCCCGTTCAGGGTCCGGGATACTAGGCAATGAATCGAGATTAGAGGCTTGTAATATATCTGGAGCCACTTCATTACTTATCTGAAAGGTTTGTTTATATTGTTGTTGAATACCAGCACAAATTTCGTCACTCTGAAAAATCTGTCCGGTATCACTTACAAAACTATTAATAAATTTATCTTTTTGACGTTTTTCGTCTTTGAGAGCAATAGCTGTGGATAGTTGTTCTGTAATACCACATTCAATCAAATTGTTTCGTTTCTTTAAACCTATGTACCTTTGTTTTAAAAGTGTTATAAATTTTGCTTGTATGTGTTTTACTTTTGGCAACCATTTTAAACCGTTTAACACTCTCTCACTATATACCTGCAACAGTTGCTGATAATAGTCTAATGTCTTTTTTCGTTCTTGATAATACTGTGTAGTAAATTGCTTGAAACCTCATTGTAGTTGTTTTTCCCCGCACTACTAAAGGATTTCCATAGCTTGGAATTAACACTGACGTTTCATTGATTAAATCAGAGGATATTGAATAAAACGATCCTGTTTTAGGAAATCCTCATTTAAACGCCACTGGAAAGTATGACGGAGATGTAAAGATAATGTCTACTCTATGCTAGATACCAACAAAAGGTGGTAAGAAAAGGTGAGTTTTGTTGATTCGATCGATTTCACAGTGGAGATTACATCAGTGGTGGCGAATAGGTAGTCTAAACGGCTTTTACTATTGTGACAGTAGAATGTAAATAAAGGTCAAGACGGGTGGAGATGAGGCAAAACTTCATACAAAGAAAAAGTGTCCACCATGATTTTAAAAAGGTGCCTATAATTATGTTTTGACGTAGAAGTCTTATGATTATATACTGAGTTGAAATCGCCTGCAATAATACTAGGGCCGCGGCCATATTCTTGCAAATTATATATTAAATTACCTAGATCTGCTTGACGTTCTTTTTGGAAATTGTTTCCACTATGGCAATATATTAATATAACAAGTCCTGCCACTTTGATTACATAATGTCGTCCATCAGGAGATTTTAGAACGTCCTGCCATATGACATCATTTCGAATAAGATACGCCAGTTCAACATGCTGTACTACATTAAAGTTTTTTTATATAGGTATAATTATACGCCTGAATATCACACGCAGAAATTTCTTGCACACATAAAATGTCTATTGCTTGTTCTCGTAATACTTTAGCTAAGCTGTCACATGTATAAATATTGGAGCTTTTGCTTACATTTAGAGTTCCAATTTTTATATAAATGTGTTGTCCGCCTATATTAGAAACATAAGTTGTAAAATAAATACAAGTCACTATCCAAATTAGGAAACACAGAGTGATCCTGATATTGGCTCCGTGTTGTTGGTGATCACGCATGATACTTGTATATCTCACTTTTCTTATATTGACTATCGTCATGATCCCTGAAGTGTGTAAGGATATTAAAAACGATAATTGTTAGTTTTATTTCTGTAATGCGTAATATAACGAAAGGTTTTGCACTATTTAGTATTCTTTTAACAGTCTGCCATTGTTTATTTTGGCGTTTTTTTCGTTCACTTCTTTCCCTTTTCAATTTGCGTTTGTAAGAAGAAGAAAAGTTTGAACTTACCTCATTTAGTTGTCGTTGAGAGATCTGTCTCGTATGATAATGTGCACTTACCATCGTATCATCACTGGTCTCGGTATCTGTTAAATCCAGATCTTTGATTTCACTCTCCTTCTCCACTGCAGAAACTTGTAAGGTGGAATGGTATGAAGAAATACTTGCACCAACACTAGGGTTTTCATTAGGCACTTGAGGGGAAACGGCGCATTTTGTAGTTTCAGTTTTGACACTTTGATTCTCGGTATTGGCTTCTAAGTTGACTGTAGAAAGTTGGTCCGGGCCCAATTCACTCAAAATAGGTTCAGAATGTATTTCAGCGACCACCGTTACTGTATTATTCTCGATTGTTTTTTCAGCTGGGTTATTTGTTTCCCACTATTCTATTTGTACAGAGTCATCGCATGCATCAAGTGAAGATTCGTGTTGTCTATTCTCTGAAACAGATTTGACGTCACTCTCCCTAACACGTCTTCGGTTGTGTGCTTGTTGTATAGTAGGAAAAACCATGAAGTTCAAAAAAAATTATTTGTCACTATCAATATCCGTTTGGGGGATTGAGGCTGTGGCGGAGGACGGGAAAATTGATTATTGTCAGTTGGTAAGATTTGCAAACTAAAGGACGACAGTTTTATGAATCGAGGTACTGTCTTAGGTAGCTGTGAAAATGAAATAATACGTCTTCCATTTTAGCTTGAGTATATCATGTTCCGATGATAACATTTCTTTACGGAAAAATCTGTTCCAAATTCTGTTAGAGCATTTTGTGTGTAACTATCGGGTAGTTCAAGAGGGACCGAGAAAATTACGTAAGAATAAAAATCCGGAGTAGCTTCGGTTACTGGTAGTAAATATCTCACGTTTTCGGCAATGAAAACTAACTCACCGTTACATTTAGTTAATGTATATATTACTATATCTCGAGAAGTAACCTTTAAATATAAATGTCGTCTGTATTGACAAAGTTCGAAAGCTTCTACTTGGTTTTCGAAGATAGCCTCTTGGATATCAGCCACATTTTTTTTTACTAGAGCACTAAAGTCCACTTGAAGTGTATTTTCACGTTTGTAGCGTAAATTATTTTGATGCATTCTATTTTAGTCTATTTAAACACTATATATCACTACCACACGAAAAATCACCACGTCACACAAGACGAAGTTGCAAGTGAGCTCACTGACGGAGAGCTGTTGAGCATGACCGTGCTCAACGCCTCCTAGCTGGGAACTCGAAGCAGGAACGTTCTGTGGTCCTTGTTGGTAGCTCGACGCGTTGCCGACTTATCCACGGATCCACCTTGAGAGTCCACTGCTCTTTTGCTGTATCTATTAACAGGCAGTCTAGAATATAGTTGCTACGCGTCGTTTCACCATCGTGTAAGAATAAGAATAAAGAATACATTCGTTCTTTCTTGTTATGGGCAGTTTTTCTTCTTTAACACTTTGACCATCTCTGCACTATTAAATTAATATTTCTCAAAAAGTGTAATATGTCGTCTTAGAAAAATGCATATAAAGCGAAATCTGTCATACTTGAAAACACTTCCCATTAACGAAATTAAATGTTCGTTGAAATATAATTTAAAATTCAATCAATTTTCAACGTGCAAATGAGACTATGAAAAATGTAGTTAATTTCATTGTATTTGCTTTTAATTATAATGTTTAAGCTTTTAAATTTGAAATACACATGTGAAACGAAATGTATAATATAGTATAAAACAAGGTTGAAAACACGTAACATTAACGCTTTATCAACGAAATTCTATCTTCGTTGAGATATAGCTTAAATAAAATTCAATCTGTTTTCAACGTGCACATGAGAACATAAAAATTACTTTGTGTCATTAAATTACTTTTTAATTAAAACGAGCAAAAGTACCCGCTCGTTGTTGCTTGGTGAATATAATATATTGGCAACAGTCAAGAATGCTCGCTTCAAACGTGGCAGGCTGCGCCCTTAACTTGCTAAGTTTTGGAGGGCTGCGTTCCCTTTAACGTAACCAGACTCTCCTATGTGTAGGGGAGAACACTCAAACACTTGTCCTTCAGTTCATGCTTGACGGAGAGGAATGCGGTTTCTTGATGGCTCATCTACATGATAATCCGGAAATACGAAAAAAGAGAATGATCAAAATCGGTGCAGTATAACGGCCGGATGTACTACTAATAAAAAACATCTTTTTAGCAAACTTTTAATATATAGATTTTTTGACATAACATTAGTAAGAAACACATTAAACAAAATATATACCATAGTTGAAAATAACATTAAATACACGTTGTATTAACGTCTGATCAACTTAATGACGTCTTTGTTGAAATATGGTTTAAAAATATACGTATTTTTTAACCGATAACAGTTAACGAAATAAACCTAAAATCAACGTTCAAAACACGTATGTGTGCTACTGGGGCTGTTTCTTGGAACCGGGTACCCTTATCCTAGAACCTAGTACCTGGTTTCAGGAATCAGATCCGGGCATCCAGTTCCAATTATCAGATCCGATTTTCAGTTTCAAATTCCTGGATACCAATCCTGATCCCGGTTCCAAAATCGAGACACCTGGTTTCATAATAAATAATATTCTTAATGTGAACCTATTGTTTCTCGTCAGTATCACCAGGCAAATATCTGGTTGGTACATTGAACTTAAGCCCTGGCCGACTTCTTGCTGCATCCTTTCCTCTCCCTATTCCAGCCTGAGCCATAGATGCCTAACGCTAGAGGCCATAAATAATTCAAATTCTTAATAAGGAGCTAACCTTAGTACCCGTTCGGTCTGAGGTTAGTAACTCCAAGGTTACGGGTTCGAATCACGACTGGGGCACGGATGTTTATGGGTTTTAGAAACTTAGCACAAGACTGGCCTAATTACTAAAATGACCCCAAAATATAAAGTTTACCAAAGGTTTATTTTATCTTAATGGTCTTAAAAATTTTGCAGTCATCAGCGTAGAGAAGTACAGAGCAGGGATTATCTGTCTGTTCACATAAGTCATCAATGTAGAGGGAAAATAAAACTGGCCATAAGGAGCTTCCTTGAGGGACACCTGAAAGCATGAGGAGCCACTCTACTACCAGGAAAGACGACACATTGTTCTCTGCCAGTCAAATATTATGTTAGAAGCTGAAGGAGGGAGTCTGTGTATAATAAATCTGGAAGCAAGAGTCATTCCATGTGAAACTAACACACTCTTTTAACAAAATTCCACCTCGCCCTATCAGATGTCTATGATTTTTTCTTTATTGCTAGTGCGCGTTGAGAATCTTACTGATTTTTGTTCTATGAAAGTTCAAAAAGTCAAATGTTCCGTGTTTTTGGTTTACAAAAATACTTATTACTCAGCAATCGATGGTGCTAGAAAGCTCGGAGAGGCCTCATTTTAAAGCTCTTGTAATAAACTTTCATTTGATATGATACTTGACAGGGTTGCACAAAATTTGTATCCCGAAAATCATGAAATATTATTTTCTCAAAATCGGACATCTCGAAATTTTTAAAAAAATTCTTGTTGGTCATATCTCCCTTCAGCTACCATTAAAATTGTAATTTAGGACGATAATGGGATCGTGAGCCTCATCTAATATACACATTTGCCTCATCTAATATACAGTGGGTAGACCATTACAAAGAACTTGGTATCATATTTGATGAAAAACTCAATTTTACTCCTCACATTGAATTCGAACTTCTAAAGCACTCAAACTTCTTGGACTTCTCTACAGGTTTATCGATTTTAAAGATTTCAGAGCTCTTCGGTCATATTTTCTCACTTGTGTACTTACTACTAATGAATACTGTTCATCTATCTGGTCTATGGCTTGTGAAATCAACTTATCTAAATTGCACAAAGTCCAAAATTTCTTTATCCGCATTGTACAACACGGAGTACCCAACCTCCAACACAAATCTAACGTAGACATTTTGAATTCTCTTGACTTAAAAAACATAGACACACGAAGAAAACTAAATGACTTAATATTTCTTTAGAAAATAATGCAGGGCACAATCAGGTCCAACGACCTTCTTCCACTTTTTAAACTAAGAGTACCCAGATAAAATGCCCGTTCTCAACACCATTTCTATCACTCAAAACTGAAATTGTGTTTGGTTCAGCGATCAATAATGTATATAGGTTGTCACATTTTTACAATACTCTTCCTTTGTCACCAGACTTCTGCCTCAGTAAAAGTGAATTTCTAAAGGGTGTTGTTATATGAATCTGGAATGAATGAAAAAACTGAACTTATTTCTTATTGTTTAATTATTTTTATTGTTATATTCCATTGTTACAAGAACGATGGAAAATGGCGTTTGCTGTATCCGTGCTAACTTCTAATAAATAAATAAATATGCAGCTAAGTAATTTTGTGTATGCTATATCTCGATATTTCACTCATCTTTATAAACTTAAATGTCGTCTACAATTTATTTCAATAAAATCCAAGCTTATAAAATCGTAACTTTACTTTTCGTATCAGTGCTGACAAAGTGTTGGTTGGATTACAATTTTCCGTAAAGAGCTATGACAAATTCAGAGAGGGGGCTGCCTACCCGAGCCCCCCCCCCCCGCTAAAGGGAAAATAATGTAATTTTTAGATCATTATTACATAGCATTGCATCTTAAAAAAAGCTTTGATTGTTTCCGAAAAATATAATTTATTTAGAAATATCAATTTTGGGGGATACCGGTTTCATTTTACATGATATAACTTGGCAATATGAGGAAAATTATACATTTTTACTTTAAAAAATTCACTTAGGGAAAAAAATATAAGAATAATGTCCCGAGTCTATTCTACCTATATCCACCCTCATTAAAATCCTGGTTTCTCCATTCATGTACAGCCAAGATTTACCGTTAGAAGTTATCCCAGAAACACAGTAAACTTGCAGCAAGTTTGATGCAATATTGGCATTGCAAGTCTCCAAACTTGCATATTTGTTGTCCTTTACTCTACGGATCCTGCTGGTGAACGAAGTACATTTTACTAGTCGTTTTATGTTACGAAAACAGTTTCTGGAATAAAGTCATTTATGTAGGCTTTAATTTCAAACTGGAAAAGCTTATTGATCCTGTGTTACAGTAGAGCTATGAGGAAGGCTGCTTCGTGATTTTTTAGAAGCTAGTCACTTCAAGAGTATGATAATAATGATGTATACTTTATTGTTCGGATCGACGATATTTCCCAAACAAACTGGCTGCCAGTTTCCCAGAGACGCTAGTTTAAACTAAGTTTCGACTAGCCTCGATTTTTCCTTACAGTGATAAACTAACAGTGATTTTCCTATTGAATTACTAACTCAAACGCCGGGGTTAAAAAAATCTAACCTAACCAATGGTTAGTGTTTTTAATACAATTTGAAAATGCGTGTACTGTACTGTATGTAGAAAAAGAGAATAGAGAATAAAAGAGTATTTTAAAAAAACACCCCACCGGGAATCGATCACGAGTCCTCACCCTACATTGTAGTATGAGTTGCCAGTTGTTGCTTGTCAGTGGTTTTTATGCAGACACGCCCAGAAGTCAAACCACGTGTCAAAACTGATTACCGTTTTCAGGGTATACTTTACTTCCCGAATGAGTCGTCACAATTTAACTTAGATAATTATTCTTCTCTTTCATTATATTCAATACAAAGACCAGAAAAGCAAAATGTCATCGATCCGAGCAGGTACTGTAATTTATCCTGTACGTAGCGTGTTCTAGAAAGGCGTCTCTCTCTCTCTCTCTTTATATATATATATATATATATATATATATATATATATATA
>JAGDQP010044584.1:0-15855 GCA_022664845.1 Lepisma saccharinum
TGAATATTAAACACTTTAGGGGTGTATACATGTCGGATAATCTTCCTTCTACTCCACCGTTAAAACAAGAATGCGCAGTTATTAACTTAGATCGATCAATTAATACAGGAACACACTGGATTTGTTATTGGTATGAAAATAATAAAGCTTGCATATTCGATTCATTTGGTGGAGTACCTCCCAAGTCTTTGATTGAGTATTTAAATCCTAATAACACTATAATTGAATATAATAGTGATCGAATACAACATTTTGACGATGTGATTTGTGGTCATTTATGTATTAAACTATTAAAGTTCTTATCTGATGGAAACAATTTTCATCAAGCTATTGAAAGATTGAAACTTGATTACTTAATGAATCATGCATAAAAATAGTATATTACATAGTCTTTTATTAAACAATGATTGTGTTGCACTTATCGGGGACTACACCATAGCTTCGGTTGAATCTTCATAATGAAATTGATAATCAAAATTACTATTTGAAAATTGCACTGATTGGATTTTATAGTATGTACTTAATACCAAATGTAACAAAAAGTAGCAATACTTACTTTCATAAAGGAGAGAGACATAATATACCACCGGGTCACTATAATGCATCAACATTAGGAACAACACTACCTAAAGAAGTGCTTCTAAATGAAAATCATGTAACTCATCGAATGGAAGTTACACCATTTGCAAAAAAATTTAATGTAGGAACTGTTGGTAAGTTATTAGGTTTTAAGAATAATAGTGAACTTAAGCCAGAAGAAACTCACATAGGTCAATTTCTTCCAAACTTCTTAAGTATTGAAACATTTAATATACACTGTAATTTAGCAAGAGGTATGATTATAGCAGATGGGGAGTATAAGCACAAGGAAACTAATATTATAGCAACATTTAAACCATTAACATAATTTTTAGAACCAATTGCTTATGAGCCTCAATACCCATTATTTACTCCTATACAAGAGAGCCATGTACTTTCCATTGAAATAAGTGTTAGTAATGAATTGCATGAACCAATTAGTTTTGGTGGCGCAATAACAAGCGTAATTCTCATGATTAAAAATGGTGATTCTTAAAATGATTTTTTTATAGCAAGAATGACAGCGAAAAGAAACAAAGTTGAATATAATATAGTCTTTTTTAAAGATGGAATTTATTGAAAGCTATGAGTATCAATCTTTCCCACTGAATCGTCGTACATTTAATAACTTGAATGAAACAAACAAAGATTTAGAATTTGACATCACTTCTGGCGATGGGTTTGTGCACCAACACTACGGTGATTTATACATCAAATATGAAGTTATTGGAAGAGATGCTGGAGGAACTTTTACTTCAGGGTCGAATATTAAATTAATAGATAATTTTGTTCCATATTTGTTTTCGCAGGTAGAGGTACGCAAACATGGTACTGTTATTGATAGAATAGATTATCCGGGAATTACTTCAACTGCTATTGCCACATGTCGATTATCAAAGCCTGAGCTCGAATATTTTAAGTCAGGCGGATTAATAACTGATGCGAAAAACTTTCACGGAAAGAGAATTCAGTGTTGTTTCCATTACGTTTGCTGTTTGGTTTCTTTAGTGATTATAAGGAAATTATGTGGAAGAGCGGGCTTCGAATAACATTTAAAAGAAGTGCAAATAATGATGTTTTATTTTATCGCTGGAAAACAAAGAAAGCAGATGGTACTCTAGATGATGCCACATTAGCTCATCCTGCTAAATTAGGGATTACTTCAATGGAGCTTAGAATGCCAATTGTCGAATACGAGAAAAATTATTCGATGAAATTAAAAGCAGATATACTTCAACAACCTCAAATACCAATTGAATTTCTCACGTATCAAAGTATTCAACGACATGTTTCAGGTTCTTATTTCGAATTTGATGTAACAACACAGTTTAACTCACTGCAGTTCGATATGCCTGATTTTGTAATAGTTATTTTCCAAACTAATCATGATGATAATACTCAGGAGAAAGACGCTAGTAAGATTGATACATGTAAGATTAAGAATATTTATTTTAAAAATGCTCGTAACGAAATCTTCCCTCGTGACAAGTTAAAAATTGATATCACAAAAGCAGATTATCTTAAAATGTATGATAGTTACACTGCTTTTAAACGTGTAACACAGAAAAATATTGATATTCTCTATTGCCCAAAAGAGTTTATAGAAAATCGTCCAATGTATGTCATTAATACAAGTAAACGCAAACAAGTTGTTATTAACGAACGAACCAATATTAAAATTATAATGGATTTTGAAGAAACAGTCCCCGAAAAAACTTATTGTACAGTAATACTTATAGCTCAAACTTCATGCATTTATGATGTGAAAAACGAAAGAGTGATAGAACAAGTTTAATGAACATGTTTTCTGCAAGTTTGAGTTTTCAAGAGAGAAAAAAAACTTTGTTACATTGCATGTAAAACTAGAATTCACCCTTTCATGGATATCACAGATACAAAAAAGGAGAGAGAGATCAAAAATATGCAACTGAGAATCTTTAATACACCCACACATAATATGATTTTCACATGCCATTCACATTGATAGAAACTTCCGGTGTTACACATGCAATGAAGTATCACGAAAAGGCAAAGCAAATTCATACAAAATATTGATTTACAACAAGAGAGAAAGCTAATAGCACAATTTGATGTTATTTTTTAAAACTTCACCGCTTTTTTACAGCAATAAACAAGTTCATTGTAGCAGCAACAAATTTTCACGAGCATGTCTCATGTTAAATATACCATTCACCTGGTGCAAAGCGGCTGTAGAAGTACTTCTGATTGCATCCGTATAAAAAAACTAACAATTCATTACTTAGTTATAACACTACTCAATAAGTTAGCAATCATATCAATAGATTAACACACAGTAAGTTTGCAATAATGTTAATGAATGATGGTAATAGCAGCAATTAGCTGTGATATTAACTGATGATGGTAGAGAGGTGAGAAATACCGATAGTACACAAGAAAAATCAATAGATGGCGCTAGAGTAGCAGAGAAAAAATTTATTAAATCCTACACAGATGGCGGTAGAGAGGCGAAGACGGAGGCGAAGATGACATGTTAAATGGAGATTAACCATATAGAAAAAAAATCTGCAGCCGTGGTCCGGAGGTGACGCATTAAACTAATTTACCAATAGCACTTTTATGTAGAACCGGGAAGGTATATTTAATTCAATGATCAACTAGGAGTCATATCGTTCGAGTTATTTGCCAAGATATTTCATCAACTATGTCTTACATGAGTTCTATTCTACTAAAATTGCATTGTATTTGGTAAACAAAAGAAAATTTCAACTTTATTAGCATAAAAGCGCAAAAACCATGCTACAATAACATTAAGATTGTTTTTTACTTACTTTCCAGCAGAAATTCGATAATTTCATATAATCCTTATCAGTTGTAGTAAAATTTACAGAAGCGTTGCTGATTGACAAACAATTTGCTACTAACCATGCCCTACAATAAAATCAATATGTTCTTACAATGCGTTTATATTACGAAGGTTTTTCAGTGAAGTATTGAGACACTGATTGATTTCGAGAACAAAACGACATCGTATTCCACTTGTCTTGTCAGAGGAAATAAAAATTAATTAACATAAAATACCAGAAGTCTCATTTTAATAGCACCACTGAAAATTCATTAGTGCTGGAACGTTGATTCTTTCAACGGTAATTCGCTGTAGTACTTTTACTGCAAATCATGTAAAGTTTATTTAATTCTTTGCGTGTTAGATTCTAGATGTGTTACTAACATCATGTTTGTTATGAAGTCATTTCTTAAATGGTTATTGTTAAATTAACAATGGAACATCCTCGGTTTGAATTGACAAGCATTACTAAGAGAGCTTTGATCGTTATAATCACTTGATTTCCTTTTATTAGTATTTATGTGTTGTAATTTTCAATGGATTACGAGACTATCAATGATCACCTAGCAATCATATCGTTCGAGTTATTTGCCAAGATTTTTCATTAACTATGTCTTACAAGAGTTCTATTCTCCTAAAAATGCATTGTATTTGGCAAACAAAACGCAATTTCAACTTTATTACCTTAAAAGCACAAGCAACATACTACAATAACATTAAGAACTTTTTACTTACGTTAGACCAGAAATTACATAATTTCATATAATCATTATAAGTTGTGACCAAATTGAAAGAATCAGTGCTGGGTGACAAACAATTTTGTTCGTAACAATCCCCTACAATAAAATGAATATTGTTGGACAACGCGTTTATATTACTAAAGTTATTCAATGAAGTATTGAGAAACTGAATGATTTCGAGCTCAAAACGACATCGTATTGCACTTGTCCTTTTAGATGATATAACAATTAACTAACATAAAATACCAGAAGTTTTATTGTAATAGATCCACTGAAAATTCATTAGTGGTGCAAAGTTGATGCTTTCAACGGTAATTCGCTGTAGTACTTTTATCGTAAATCGTGTACAGTTCATTGATTTCTTTGCGATTCTAGATCTGCTACTAACATCATGTTTGCTATGAAGTCATTTGTTAAATGGCTATCGTTAAATTAGCATTTGAGCATTCTCGGTTTGAATTGACAAGCAATACTAAGAGAGCTTCGATCTTTATAATAACTTGATTTCCTTTGATTAGTATTTATGTGTTCTAATCTACAATGCATTACGAAACTATCAATGCTCAACTAGCAATCATATCGTTCGAGTTATTTGCCAAGATATTTCATCAACTATGTCTTACAAGAGTTTTATTCTACTAAAATGCATTGTATTTGGGAAACAAAAGGCAATTCCAACTTAATTAGCTGAAAGCACAAATAACATACTACAATATCATTTAGAGTGTTTTTTACTTACGTTCCACTAGAAATTCGATAATTTCATATAATCCTTATAAGTTGTGGCCACATTGAAAAAATCGTTGCTGGGTGAAAAAACAATTTGGCTCGTAACAATGCGCTACAATAAAATGAATATTTTTGTACAATGCGTTTATATTACTAACGTTATTCAATGAAGTATTGAGAAACTGATTGATTTCGAGCTCAAAATGACATCGTATT
The DNA here is from genome assembly GCA_022664845.1 of Lepisma saccharinum. Classification (NCBI taxonomy): domain Eukaryota; kingdom Metazoa; phylum Arthropoda; class Insecta; order Zygentoma; family Lepismatidae; genus Lepisma; species Lepisma saccharinum. The sequence continues at coordinate 5,089 of JAGDQP010044584.1, forward strand.
GCATTTGTGGTTTCAGATCACATAATAATTAACTAAGATAACACAACAGACATTTCATTTTAATAGCACCACTAAAAATTCATTAGTGCTGCAAAATTGATGCTTTCATCGGTAACTCGCTGTAGTACTGTTACCGCATATCGTGTAAAGTTCATTCATTTCTTTGCTATTCCAGATGTGCCACTAACATCATATTTGTTAAGAAGTCATTTGTTAAATGGCTATTGTTAAATTAGCAATGGAACATTCTCGGTTTGAGTTGACAAGGATTACGAACAGAGCCTTGATCGTTATAATCACTTGATTTCCTTTTATTAGTATTTATGTGTTCTAATCTAGAATGTATTTCGAAACTATCAATGCTCAACTAGCAGTCATATCGTTGGAGTTATTTGCAAAGATATTGCATCAACTATGTCTTACATGAGTTCTATTCTACTAAAGATGCATTGTATTTGGTAAACAAAACGCAATTTCAACTTTGTTAGCATAAAAGCGCAAATTACATACTACTATAACATTAAGATTGTTTTGTACTTACGTTCCAGCAAAAATTCGATAGTTTCATGTAATCCTTATAAGTTGTAGTCAAATTGAAAGAATCGTTGCTGGTTGACAAACAATTTTGCACGTAACAATGGCCTACAATAAAATGAATATTGTTGTACAATGCGTTTATATTACTAACGTTATTCAATGAAGTTTTTAGAAACTAATTGATTTCAAGCTCAAAACGACATCGTATTGCACTTGTCAGATGATATAAGAAATAACTAACATAAACCACCAGAAGTTTCATTTTAATAGCACCACTGAAAATTCATTAGTGCTCCAAACTTAATGCTCTCAACGGTTATTCCCTGTAGTACTTTTACCGCAAATCGTGTACAGTTCATTTAATTCTTTGTGATTCTAGATGTGCCACTAAAATCATGTTTGTTAAGAAGTTATTTGTTAAATTTCTATTGCTAAATTAGCAATGGAACATTCTCGGTTTGAATTGACAAGCGTTACGAACACAGCTTTGATCGTTATAGTCACTTGATTTCCTTTTATTAGTATTTATGGGTTCTAATCTACAATGCATTACGAAACTATCAATGCTCAACTAGCAGTCATATCGTTCGAGTTATTTGCCTAGATATTTCAAAATGAACTTGCGCAACTAACGAACAGTGTAAAAGCGATCGAAAGGCTCATCCGCTATGATGAAAGTAAATATATTTACCAAAACCAAGTATGTCAAGATAATACTGAAGTGAGATTAAAAAAATTAAAAAAGAAACAAACAGAGTCCACTAGTACTAAGTTTATAAACGCTACACTGCAGGCAAATGTACATGTAAGTGTATTAGCTGATAGTCATGGTAAAGAATTGTGTCCTATGCTTAAGAGCTTAGGCGTTGAAAATATTTTGGGTATTATTAAACCTAATGCAACATCTAGTGCAATTTTGGATACAGACATCTGTAATACGAGAAATACTCAAAAACAAAGGCAATTAATCAATAAAAGTAATTATAGCTGGGGCAAACGATATTTATTATAATAATGATAACACATATTTGAAATATCTAAAAAGATATTTGATCAAACATTCGAGCGAAAGAATAATTGTGTACACAATTCCTACACGTTACGACTTGCCAAAATGGTCAATTATTAACAAGGAAATTAGTAAAGTAAATGGCATCGTTAAAGGATTAAAAAGTAAAGGTAAATATTTTCAGGTCATTGATATTGAAAACATAGGCAGATGATTCCATACCACTCATGGCCTACATCTAAATCACCTAGGAAAAAAGTATATGTGCGAACTACTTGTTGCTGAAATTAATGAAATGAGTAAAGACTTAGGTAATTTGGCTGAACAAAAAATACCTCTAATGTGGAAAAAACAAGAAAACCAGGGAAACTAGATATGCATACTGCAGTAGATATACTGCAGATATTTGAAATAAATATGTATAATAATTCCACAAATTATCTCGAACATTGTATATCTCACATTAGGGGCATTAAATGTAATGATATTGTTGAATGTATGGATGATCATGTCGTTACAATATTTAACTTTAATGTTCAATCAATTATAAACAAAATTGGTGAAATTGATACATTGTTAAATGATTTTCCAGTGAAATTGTTTGCCATTAATGAGCATTGCTTGAATGAAGATGAAATTGCAATAATTAAACTCTATAATTATAATTTGCTAAATTACTATTGTAGACCTGATAGCAATTATGGTGCTGTGGGTTTATACATGATAAATGATTTAAACTTTAAATCTGTAAATATTGACATCTCTTTACTATGTTCTCCTAAAGATTTTGAAATTGTTTGCACTAAATTTAAGGATCTTAGGGTAATACTAATTGTGATTTATAGAACCCCTGACTCCAACATTGATGTATTCTATGAAAAATTGGAACTACTTTATGAAATGATCTCCGTACATGATGAATATGAACTCATTATAGTTGGGGATATAAATATTGACATCTTGAAAAAAGAATCCCCAAACACAAAACAATTCACGGATGTTTTGAACTCTCTGAATTGGTCTTACAAAAACTTCATACCAACGCGCAATAATGCTTGCTTAGATAATGTGATTACCAATATCACTGCCACTAACCTACAATGTGGCTTTAGCACCGGCCGTAGCTGATCACCACACGCTTTGGGTCACTTATGAAACGAAGTATAAACCAAATACAGACAAAGATGTAGGGACTTCAATAAATTTTCGTAGATTGCACATTAGAAATATAAGGGACCTTAGAAACTACTTAATGTCTATTTATTTTGGTAAGATCTTAAATGTACATGATGATGTTGACATGGCATGGAAAACCTTGGTTGACATCATTCAGGTAGGAATAGAAATTAATTGCCCCTTGGTACATATGTTTACTAAGAACAAATTTCAACATAAACCCTGTCGTTGGTTTAATCAATCCTTATATAAGATAAAGAATGCATTATCCTTTTGGTATATACAAATGAAAAATTGTAATAAGGACGCAACCACGAAATATAGAAATTTAAAAGTTTTCTACAGAAGAGAAATCAATAAAGCCAAAGTTCGTCATAATGCTAATAAAATTAAAACATCCAAACAAAAAAAGTTCGAAGGCCTGGTCAATTATAAATAACGAAGTTCGTCAAAAGAAAAGAAACGATGTTATTGAAATTTCAACTGATGATTTTAATGAATACTTAACTAATGTAGCAGTAAACAATCCTAACATAGGTAATAGGACTAAATCGTACCAACCATTAATTGAAGATGGAGTAGGTTATAGTAATTTTGAGTTAAAAATCATATCCCGTAACTGTGTGATTTTAGCTACCAAGAAATTAAAATCAAGTCACTCTGAGGACGCATTTGGTATGTCAGCTTTTGTGATAAAACATATCATTGATATAATCGTCCCTTACTTAGTTATTTTAATGAATAGATCGAGAGAATATGGGAAATTTCCGGAAATACTCAAGCGCTCCGTTGTCATTCCGATATATAAAAAAGGAGATAAGTCACTTCCAGAAAATTATAGACCTATTACCCTGGTACCATTTTTTTCTATGATTTTTGAAATCATTATTGTCGATCAACTACATGAATTTTTGAACTTACATAAAATAATACATCCTTCCCAATTTGGTTTTTGTCCGGGTTATGGTACAATAGATGCAATAGAAAATATAGTTCGCGAAATACTTAACAACTTTGAAAGAAAAAGGACCACAGCCCTCACTCTCTTTGATTTGAGTAAAGCCTTTGATACTGTTCCTCATCAATTGTTAATAGAAAAGTTAGAGTTATATGGTATAAATGATTTGAGTATAAATCTTATAAAATCATATTTGTGGAATCGCAAACTAGTTGTAAAAATAAAGAATAAACTATCAAAATATATGATATTGAATAAAGGCGTACCTCAGGGATCCATTATTGATTCAATACTATTCATTATTTTTATGAATGATCTTACTAATGCGTTGTCGAGTTCCCAGTACTGTATGCGGACGACACTGCTCTGGTAAAGAAAATTATCAAGACTTGGTAGACTTGAAACAAGAAGAAGAAAGCAAAATGATAAACTGGTTCAAGGAAAATGAAATGATAATCAATCTAGATAAAACTGAAAGGATATATTTCTCTCTCAAGAGAGATATAATTACTAAAAATAAAACCAATAATATAAAATATTTAGGTATGTATTTAGATAGTTCATTAAACTGGAAAATTCATATTGATAATCTTATTAGCAAACTGTGAAAAGGTGTTTATCAACTTAGGAAACTACGTTATTGTTTATCAACAAAGTATATATGTATAGCTTATCATGCATTATTTCACAGAAATATGAGTTATAGAATACTATTATGGGGCTGTTCTGTTGAAATCAAACAAGTCTTTATATGGCAAAAAAGGCCATAAAAGCAATTTTAGGAATGACTAATAGAGACTCATGTAGAGGTATGTTTAAAAAATTAAATATAATGACCGTACCTTGCTCGTTTATTTATCATTGTTTATTATATATAAATTCCCATAAGGATGATTTTTTGACGGGCGTGGAGGTTCATTCATATAGAACAAGAAACAGCAATAAACACCTGTCAGAAGCAGACTGACGAAATTTAAAAAATCATACATGGACCAGGGTGTAATATTCTATAACACACTACCGGATAAGATAAAGAATACCAACAAAAATACTTTTAAACGTACGATTAAAGAAATACTGATAGATTGTGAAGAATATACCCTTCAGGAGGTTAAAAATTATATAGGTACATTGAAACACCGAAATATTAGCAGATTAGTTTTACTTTAAACTTTATATGTACCCTTTACGATTTTTTTATGTATGTTTTACTTGAATTATCATTTGTATTGTAATGACTATGCCAAATACAGTTATACCGTTATACGATGTATAACTAAATAAATAATAAAAATAATAAAAACTATGTCTTACAAGAGTTTTATTCTACTAAAAATGCATTGTATCTGGCAAAGAAAACGCAATTTCAACTTTATTAGCCTAAAGCACAAATAACATACTACAATATCATTGAGAGTGTTTTTTACTTACGTTCCAGCAGAAATCCGATAATTTCATATAATCCTTATAAGTTGTAGTCAAATTGAAAAAATCGTTGCTGGGTGACAAACAATTTTGCTCGTAAAAATGCCCTACAATAAAATGAATATTTTTCTACAATGCGTTTATATTACTATCGTTATTCAATGAAGTATTGTGAAACTGATTGATTTCGAGATCAAAACGATATCGTATTGCATTTGTGGTTTCAGATCACATAATAATTAACTAAGATAACACAACAGACATTTCATTTTAATAGCACCACTGAAAATTCATTAGTGCTGCAAAATTGATGCTTTCATCGGTAACTCGCTGTAGTACTGTTACCGCATATCGTGTAGAGTTTATTCTTTTGTTTGCGATTCTAGACGTGTTACTAATTTCATGTTTGTTAAGAAGTCATTTCTTAAATGGTTATTGTTAAATTAGCAATGGAAAATTCTCGGTTTGAATTGATAAGCATTACGAACAGAGCCTTGATCGTTATAATCACTTGATTTCCTTTTATTAGTATTTATGTGTTCTAATCTAGAAGGTATTTCGAAACTATCAATGATCAACTAGCAGTCATATCGTTGGAGTTATTTGCCAAGATATTTCGTCAACTATGTCTTACATGATTACTATTCTACTAAAGATGCATTGTATTTGGTAAACAAAACGCAATTTCAACTTTATTAGCATAAAAGCGCAAATAACATACTACAATATAATTAAGACTGTTTTTTACTTACGTTCCAGCAGAAATTCGATAATTTCATATAATCTTTATAACTGTAGTCAAATTGACAGAATCGTTGCTGGGTGATAAAAAATTTTGCTCGTAACAATGCCCTACAATAAAATGATTATAGTTGTACAATGCGTTTATATTACTAACGTTAATCAATGAAGTATTGAGAAACTGTTTTATTTCGAGCTCAAAACGACATCGTATTTCACTTGTCTTGTCAGTTGATATAAGAATTAACTAACATAAAACACCAGAAGTTTCATTTTAATAGCACCACTGAAAATTCATTAGTGCAGCAATGATGATTTCAACGGTAATTCGCTGTAGTAGTTTTACCACAAATCGTGTTAAGTTCATTCATTTCTTTCCGATTCTAGATGTGTTACTACCATCATGTTTGTTAAGAAGTCCTTTCTTAAATGGCTATTGTTAAATTAGCAAAGGAACATTCTCGGTTTAAATTGGCAAGCATTACGAACAGAGCTTTGATCGTTATAATCACTTGATTTCCTTTTATTGGTATTTATGTGTTGTAATCTTCAATGCATTACGAAACTATCAATGATCAACTAGCAGTCATATCGTTCGAGTTATTTGCCAAGATATTTCATCAACTATGTCTTACATGAGTTCTATTCTACTAAAAATGCATTGTATTTGGCAAACAAAACGCAATATCAACTTTATTAGCTTAAAGCACAAATAACATACTACAATAATATTAAGATTGTACTTTACTTAAGTTCCAGCAGAAATTCGATAATTTCATATGATCCTTATCAGTTGTAGTCAAATTGAAAGAATCGTTGCTGGGTGACAAACAATTTTGGTCGTTACAATGCCCTACAATAAAATGAATATTAGTCATATAAACGCAATGTACAACAATATTCATTTTGATGTAGGGCATTGTAACGACCAAAATTGTTTGTCACCCAGCAACGATTCTTTCAATTTGACTACAACTTATAAGGATCATATGAAATTATCGATTTTCTGCTGGAACTTAAGTAAGGAACAATCCTAATGTTATTGTAGTATGTTATTTGTGTTTAAAGCTAATAAAGTTGAAATTGCGTTTTGTTTGCCAAATACAATGGATTTTTAGTAGAATAAAATACTTGTAGGACATAGCTGATGAAATATTTCGGCAAATAACTGGAACGATATGACTCCTGGTTGATCATTCATAGTTTCGTAATGCATTGTAGATTACAACACATAAATACAAATAAAAGCAAATCAAGTGATTATAACGATCAAGGCTCTGTTCGTAGTTCTTGCCAATTAAAACCGAGAATGTTCCTTTGCTAATTTAACAATAACCATTTAAGAAATGACTTCTTAACAAGCATGATGCTAGTAACACGTCTAGAATCGCAAACAATGAATCAACTGTCACGATTTGCGGTAAAAGTACAACAGCAAACTACCGTTGAAAGCATCAGGTTTGCAGCACTAATTAATTTTCAGTGACGCTATTTAAATAAACCTTCTAGTGTTATATGTTAATTATTTATTATATCATCTGAAAAGACAAGTGCAATACCAACTCGTTTTGAGTCCGAAATCAATCAGTTTCTCAATACATCATTGGATAATGTTACTAATATAAACGCATTGTACAATAATATTCATTTTATTGTAGGGCATTGTTACGACCAAAATTGTTTGTCACCCAGCAACGATTCTTTCAATTTGACTACAACTTATAAGAATTATATGAAATTATCGAATTTCTGCTCGAACTTAAGTAAAGAACAATCTTAATGTTATTGTAGTATGTTAATTGGCTTTAAGCTAATAAAGTAGAAATTGCGTTTTGTTTGCCAAATACAATGCATTTTTAGTAGAATAGAACTTATGTAAGAGATAGTTGATGATATATCTTGGCAAATAACTCGAACGATATGACTGCTAGCTGATCATTGATAGTTTCGTAATGCATTGAAGATTACAACACATAAATACTAATAAAAGCAAATCAATTGATTATAACGATCAAAGCTCTGTTCGTAATGCTTGCCAATTCAAACCGAGAATGTTCCTTTGCTAATTTAAAAATAACCATTTAAGAAATGACTTCTTAACAAGCATGATGTTAGTAACACATCTAGAATCGCAAAGAAATGAATTAACTGTCACGATTTTTGGTGTAAGTACTACAGCGAATTATCGTTGAAAGCATCAACCTTGCAGTACTAATGAATTTTCAGTGGTGCTATTAAAATGAATCTTCTTGTTCATTATGCTAATTAATTATTATATTATCTGAAAAGACAAGTGCAATACGAACTCCTTTTGAGCTCGAAATAAATCAGTTTCACTGATTATTCATGAGAACTCCAAACCTGATGCTTTGAACGGTAGTTCGCTGTAGTACTTTTACCGCAAATCGTGACAGTTAATTTATTTCTTTGCGATTCTAGATGTGTTACTAACATCATGCTTGTTAAGAAGTCATTTCTTAAATGGTTATTGTTAAATTTGCAAGGCAACAATCTAGGTTTGAATTGGCAAATATTACGTACACAGCTTTGATCGTTATAATCACTTGATTTCCTTTTATTAGTATTTACGTGTTGTAATCTTCAATGCATTACGAAACTATCAATGATCAACTAGCATTCATATCGTTCCAGTTATTTGCAAAGATATTTCATGAACTATGTCCTACAAGAATTTTATTCTACTAAAAATGCATTGTATTTGGCAAACAAAACGCAATTTCAACTTTATTAGCTTTAAACACAAATTACATACTACAATAATATTAAGATTGTTCCTTACTTATTTTCCAGCAGAAATTCGATGATTTCATATGATCCTTATAAGTTGTAGTCAAATTGAAAGAATCGTTGCTGGGTGACAAACAATTTTGGTCGTTACAATGCCCTACAATAAAATGAATATTGCTGTACAATGCGTTTATATTACTAAGATTATTCAATGATGATGTATTGAGAAACTGATTTTTTTCGGGCTCAAAACGAGTTCGTATTACACTTGTCTTTTAAGATGATATATTAATTAATTAACATAATACACCAGAAATTTCATTTAAATAGCACCACTGAAAATTGATGAGTGCTGCAAACCTGGTGCTTTCAACGGTAGTTCGCTGTAGTACCTTTAGCGCAAATCGTGACAGTTGATTCATTTCTTTGCGATTCTAGATGTGTTACTAACATCATGTTTGTTAAGAAGTCAGTTTTTAACGGTTATTGTTAAGTTAGCAATGGAACATCCTCGGTGTGAATTGACCAGCATTACGAACAGAGCTTTCATCATTATAATCACTTGATTTCCTTTTGTTGGTATTTATGTGTTGTAATTTTCAATGCATTACGAAACTATCAATGATCAATTAGTAGTCATATCGTTCAAATTATTTGCCAGGATATTTCATCAACTATGTCTTACATTAGTTCTATTCTACTAAAAATGCATTGTATTTGGCAAACAAAAGGCAATTTCAACTTTATTAGCTTAAAGCACAAATAACATACTACAATAACATTAAGATTGTTCTTTGCATAAGTTCCAGCAGAAATTCGATAATTTCATATAATCCTTATAAGTTGTAGTCAAATTGAAAGAATCGTTGCTGGGTGACAAACAATTTTGGCCGTAACAATGCCCTACAATAAAATGAATATTATTGTACAATGCGTTTATATTAGTAACATTATCCAATGATGTATTGAGAAACTGATTTATTTCGGGCTCAAAACGAGTTCGTATTGCACTTGTCTGTTCAGATGATATATCAATTGATTAACATATAACACTAGAAGGTTTATTTAAGTAGCATTACTGAAAACTAATTAGTGCTGCAAACCTGATGCTTTCAACGGTAGTTTGCTGTTGTACTTTTACCGCAAATCGTGGCAGTTGATTCATTGTTTGCGATTCTAGATGTGTTACTAGCATCATGCTTGTTAAGAAGTCATTTCTTAAATGGTTATTGTTAAATTAGCAAAGGAACATTCTCGGTTTGAATTGGCAAGCAGTACGAACAGAGCTTTGATCGTTATAATCACTTGATTTGCTTTTATTTGTATTTATGTGTTGTAATATACAATGCATTACGAAACTATCAATGATCAACTAGCATTCATATCGTTCCAGTTATTTGCCAAAATATTTCATCAACTATGTCCTACAAGAATTTTATTCTACTAAAAATCCATTGTATTTGGCAAACAAAACGCAATTTCAACTTTACTAGCTTAAAACACAAAAAACATACTACAAATAATATTAAGATTGTTCTTTACTTAAGTTCCAGCAGAAATTCGATAATTTCATATGATCCTTATAAGTTGTAGTCAAATTGAAAGAATCGTTGCTGGGTGACAAACAATTTTGGTCGTTACAATGCCCTACAATAAAATAAATATTGTTGTACATTGCTTTTATATTACTAACATTATTCAATGATGTATTGAGAAAATGATTTATTTCGGGCTCAAAACGAGTTGGTATTGCACTTGTCTTTTCAGATGATATAATAATTATTTAACATAATAAATTAGAAATTTCATTTAAATAGCACCACTGAAAATTCATTAGTGCTGCAAACCTGATGCTTTTAACGGTAGTTTGCTGTAGTACTTTTACCGCAAATCGTGACAGTTGATTCATTTCTTTGCGATTCTAGATGTGTTACTAAAATCATGTTTGTTAAGAAGTCAATTTTTAATGGTTATTGTTAAATGAGCAATGGAACATTCTCGGTGTGAATTGGCCAGCATTACGAACAGAGCTTTCATCATTACAATCACTTGATTTCCTTTTATTAGTATTTATGTGTTGTAATCTTCAATGCATTACGAAACTATCAAAAATCAATTAGCAGTCATATCGTTCGAGTTATTTGCAAAGATATTTCATGAACTATGTCCTACA